>VXBU01015869.1:12675-90858 GCA_013400315.1 Bombycilla garrulus | reverse complement strand
AATGCTGGATATTGTTATTATATGGCAAATCCTTTCACTTCCAAGTCAGTAGATTGGATTGTCAGAGGTAGGACAGTGTAAGTTCAGGAGCAGAAAAGGTACTGGAGGATGGAGAGGAATCTGAAATCCATTTAAACAGGTCAGTAACATGACCTTCAACCCATTTCCCTCAGGGTAGGGGCGGGGAGAGAAATAATTGGGAATGAACAAACTCAGAGACCCTTTCTGCTCATAGAAGGGAAGGGTCAGGCCTGCAGAGATCTCATGATGCCCTTCACTGAACTGAAGTAAGAACCTGTAGTCACTGCTCTTCTCCTGATCTGACTGGAAGGTTTTAGAAATCCCTTCAAAAGAGGAAGAGAAGCAGGCAGAAACAGTCAGGAATTGCCAGTGACAAAAAGGAAAAGAGGGAAAGCGAAAACCTGAAAGGTCAGAAGGAGGTAGAGCAGGAGGAAGAGATTGGATTCAACACACACAGCACAGAAGCTGCTCCTTCTCCTGGTCACTGGACTGGTGAGGATGGACTAAAAGTGGAAAGGACAAGAAGACTCCAAGCAGCCTGAAACACCAAGAGGCCACAGAACCACCTTACACAGGGATGCAAAACTCAGACATGATCTGCTTTGTTGTGGGGAGTTTCTTATGGGTAAGTCATCTTTGACATTCCTCCTTCTGGGGTCTCTGCTCATCTGGACACAGAGTTACCTTGGAAAGGTGCAGGGTCATTAGCAATAATAATTTCCCTTATACCAGAAAGAACTGGACATTTAAAAGGCACACACAGAGAAGAAAATATTTGCTGCTATTCCAGGGATGGTAACTCAGACATCAGGGTACCCAAGGAAAAGAAATGAGAAGGGTAGGAGTGTTGGAGGGACAGAGCACTTTTCAAGCCAGGGTGGGTATAATATGAAGCAGGGTATTTAAATGTTCTTAATAGTGGAGAAGGATCTGCAGCTGGAGAATGACATGGCTTGTAGTGGAGAAATGGAAAGTTGTGGTGACAATGAAGCTAAGAACAGTACCAAATAGGATTTTAAGAACTACAGGAAGTTAATATATGAAACAATGCTGTTGGTAGAACTTAAAATCTAAGCAGAATATATGATAGAAACAATGGAATATAGATAACAGTATGTCTTAACCAGAGAAGATCCAGACTCATAATATAAAAGATACATAAGATGCATATGACAAAGATTTAATTCACTCTAGATGTGTCTTTGCTGCTTTTCTCCTTCTAGCTCCCCCAAGCGAGAGGTGAGGAAGGCTGCCTCAACACTGAACTGTTAAGTATTTGTCAATCTTGCACTTCTTTTGAGAAAATAATGAACAACAAAGGCAATACTGCACATGGGCATTACGACCTGATGGTTGACATTTTCCAGAAAATCTTATTTAGTTGTATTAAAAATTCGTGTAAATTCACCATTAATTTGAATGTGAACTGTATCAATTACTATTTTTATTGATCAACATACTGATTGTGTGGTACTGCTCCTGTTGCCTATTTGCATTGCTCCAATAGTTAAGAGCTTTCTGGTGTAATTTCAGTTGACTGGGATTATGAATTTAGAATCAAACTTTCCTGGAAAAAATGGTTTGAAGTACACTGCTTTGGTGAATATTACTATCAGTAATGTCATTTATAAAAATAACTGGAATGATATATTGACAGAAAAGAAAAAAACAAACATGAATGCAGATCTCTAAGGTTTGCAAAGGGAATTGGGCAAGGATAAATATCAGGAAAACAATCAAGATATAAAGCCAACAGAAGGGAAATTCATCTAACAAGGATATGGGTGAGGTTGGACAGCTGTGTCCTCCTCAGAGCACAATGAGATTCTCATCATTGTGCCATCGGGAATCTGGACAGTAAGTGAGGAGCAAGAGGGGAGATGGAGGAGGGTACCACAGGGATCTTTGCCTTTATTTGGTGTTCTGTGAATAACTATTTCTTGTACCCTCTTCTCTTCAGCTGTTCAGGTACAGAATGGGACCGTCTGTGGTATATCTGGTAAGATAACACGTTTACTCTAAATATCTGCATCTCTAGACAAAGGGTGGGATTAAATGTGACCTGCTCAAGAGTGATGCCACTCTCTCCTCTTCCCTGGGATTCTCTAAAGCTCTACAAAGTGTGGCAACCCCACAGATATCTCACTGTCTTTAGCAAAAGTTGACCCACCGGCCTCCTTTTTTATTCCACATACTTAGTCATATGAGCACTATCAATAAAGTATTCATGGCACAATATGCCTTTTAAAATCTTGATTTTTAAAGTAAATTCTGTCTGATTTCTTAGTCATTCCCACCAGGATGAGATTAAGAAGGATGGTAGTTGTTGAACATCTAGAAGGCTGAATGAATAAGAGTATGCCAGAAGATTGCAAGATCCAATTTTTCCTCTCTGCTTGTCACTCATGACAAGATCTCTGCAATACCTAGTTTTGGTCCCCTAGTACAAAATAGATGTTGGCAAATTGAAGCCAGTCCCCTGGAGAGCCAATAAAAAGAATCAGGTTTCTTCAGCCTGGAGCAAGCTAAGGGGACAAAGTAATTGCAGTTTTCCACTACCTAAGAGGAATCTTGAGAGAAGATCAAGACATAGACTTCTCAGAGATGCTCAGTAAAAGCAGATAAGGCGACTGACCAAGCTGCCGACAGGAAAATTCTGATTTGACAGGAGAAAAAATGCTTCCCCTGAAGATGGTGCAACACTTGAACAGGTGCCTGGAGGGGATGATGGCTCTGCATCCCTGCACACTGTCCAAACTCAGCTGGACAAAGCCCCAGGTGACTTTGTTTAGCTTTGAGGTTAACTGTAAGCAGTCAGAGACATTAAGAGGTGTCCTGTAAGCAAAATCTTTCTGTCCTAATTCTGTGTCCCCTCCCGTTGCAGGCTGGTGCTGGTGATCGGGGGGCTCCTGCTGCTGTGCGGCCTGGTCTCTGTCTGCGTGAGGTGCTGCTTCCAGTGCCATCAGGCAGGGGACGAGTCGGGCCCCCCGCCCTACGAGGTCACCGTCATTGCCTTTGACCACGACAGCACCCTGCAGAGCACCATCACTTGTGAGTTGGCCTTGCCAGATCCCGGGGACTTCCACACCCTGAGAAGTGAGGGGCTGCACTCCAGAGCCCGGCTGGGAACGCCCCGAGGCTGACGGAGGGAAGGTCACGGCAGGATGGAGGGAAAGCGACCTCTGTATGTGCTACAAATGGAGGTCTCAGGTGTGAGACGTGTTTGGGTGGAATAAGAGCAGCTACAGGTTTCAGTGGCATTTCAGGAGAGAGGAACTGTGGGATGCTGCTAGCGGGATTTCACACACACTCTCCTTTTAGGGAAGTCTGAAGGAGCAGGAAAAGGAAACCATTCTGGCTGTGGGAAGAGAAAAGCCTGTGCCCTGTGGATATCCTTGCCCTCCTCTAATCACGTGATGCTTTCAGGATGAGGCAAACATCTTCTCTTCTCTTCTCTTCCAGCTCTGCACTCAGTGTTTGGGCCGGCTGCCAGGAGAATATTGGCCGTGGCACGCTCCCACAGCGCTGCCCAGGGAACACCTCCTGCCTCAGCATCAGACACCCCTCCAGTGTACGAAGAGGCTCTGCACATGAGCAGGTTCACAGTGGCCAAGGCGGGGCAGAAGGTGCCAGACCTGGATCCAGTGCCGGAGGAAAAACCACAGGCACCTCCCCAGGGCAAGGATAACCAGCCAGCCCTCCCAGGACACTGACGTCTGGTTTTACTTGGTAGCAAATAATACAGGACAGTTGCATGCAGAGACTAATGCAGGTGGGCAGGGTTTTAAGAATTTCTGATTAACTTCCTTAGCCAGTTGAGAAGGGGGGTGGGGGGAGGGGTGTGGAAGCAATTACAATTCCAAGTATTTTCAGATCTAGCATAGCCTAATGGCTCTTTTTAACACCCCCTTCAGATAATTTGCATTCTCCAAGCTCATTTATTACATGCACACAACACAAGAATCACACTTTGCACGAATAAGTAGGCAGCAGTATCAAGTTGCTGAACCATTTTGTAGGCTAGTGATCTGCAGGGTGGCTGCAGATGCACATTCCTCTTGCCTTTAGCCTAGGTTTCCTCAGGATGGCAGAGAGGTCTTCAAAGCAGAAAAAAAAAATATTTGCAAAGGTCTATTGCAACCCAGTATTAACACCAAACTTCTGGAAATTGACAACCATTTATAGTAAATAAAAAAAAAAAGGGAAACAATCTGCATGTAAATGAAAGACAGCATACATACAGAGTGTATGTACACAGTGAGCCCTTAATGCCCTGCAGGATGCATAGGATGAACAGTCTGGTTCTGAATGGGATATATAGCAATTCTGAAATGGTAGTCACAAGCTCTTATATTTGAATTAAAAAATATTATATATGTACCAACAGATCAAAAAAGGGGAAGAGCAAGAACACTATCTGTGAAATAAAGCTCAAACTTATTTTCAATACATTCATATAGTATCATTTATTAATTCCTAGTGTTGCTGTCAAAACCAGATCCTGTTAGAGTGACCTATTTTATTCTCTGAAGTGCTGTTCAGGCCTGGCTTCACCAAGCTGCAGAACATTTCCTAGAAGGTTCTTGTTTGTTCCACAGTAAAAGCCTAAAGCGAGCAGAGACATTTGAGCCTGCTGAACATGTGTCAAGTACTGTCAAGCCCAGAAACTCCCTGGAAGTCTTTACAGTGCTTTCCAGGGGGAGCATCCAGCTCATCCTGCCTGCAAAGCCTGAGCTGTCTTGGCATTTAACACGTGATGGTCACTCTGCTCCACAGGGCAGCAATTCTGCCTAGAGAGCCCAGTAGTGCAGGAGCAGTCATTAAAGCACCTTTCAACTCCTGAAAGCCCTTCCTGCAGACAGGCTCAGCTCTCTCTTAGAAAGAGACTCAGGATTGGACAGGCAGCCTCTTTTCCTTCCCGGATTGAACTCCTTTGTCCTTGTGAAACAGTAAATATCCTGAAGCACAAGTCCAGTTCTGAGGTAAAGCCTTTCCACATGACGTTTGTCCTTGCCTGCAGGACAAACTGGCCCAGCTCCGTGTGCCACAGGAGCCCACAGCCACACGCTTGACACTGGGGATTCAGCCTAGACTGCAGCCAGAGCAGCCCCTTCTGAGTGCTTTCCCATCCCTTCCCTTCTCATGGTAACACCATTGGATCTCTAGGCACATGCAGACATTCCTCCCACTGATCAGGATGATTCCACAAATCAAAAAAAAAAAAAAAAATCAGCATACAGCGGCTGGTCCATTGCATTCCTTCCACAGAACAGCATTAATTGCAAAATGGTATTGTAATTTGCAGGCCCATTAATTGGTCACTTTTCACAACCATTAAGTTTATGTATCAGCCACCAATGATTACAATATTCAACAAGTTGTTTTCGGGTCAGGGGTCACCCCTCCCAAACTCCAACCTTTTCCTGTTCCTCAGGACACAACCCAAAGGGGAACCCTTTGGGATCCCTTCTCTTGGGAACTATGAAGTTAGCCCCAAGCCCATATTTACCATCTTAGGGAAAAAACTTTTAACACCTTTAAAACCTTCTACAGGCTTTCTGTAACCTCTTCTACAACTTTTTGCAACCTTTCCCAAAACCCAAACCTCTGAACATTTGAAAAACCTCTGAGCCTCACACTGCAAACTTTCTATTAGTGCAACTTATGGGCAGGAAAAATACCTTCAAATAAGGTACTTTGAGTAATTTCGTATTCTTTTTCCCAGAAGGGGCAGAGTGGTCTACTCACCAGACCAGGAAATGGGAAGATCTTCCCAAAAATATTTTGGTGTGCACTGGAGTGCTGACGATTCCTCTGGTCCACTGAGTTGGCACCTCTTTGTCCCATCTGGGGTACCAGAAACTGCCACCAAAAGCTGGGAAATAAACTCTTTAACCAGTTTGTTAGGGTAGAAAGTCAACATTACTTTATTTAGTGTTAGGGTACATGGGGATAGCTCCACAGAACATGCCAGTTATCAAGACCTTTAACTATTTATACTTTTAAGCAGACAAAGAAATTAGTGTTCACTGGCTAACAAGCTACATAGTTCTCTTCATTAATTAGTATTCTATCACCTATTGTTATTTATTTATTGCTTCTCATGCTAATTAAGCCACATTTTTAGCCTTTTTAAAAAATTTATTTCTTTTTCCCAGATAGCGAGAATCTCAGTAATTGTCTTTGTTAGTTTCTTCTTCATCTCCAGTTTCTGTAAGTGTCTTTGGGGTTTATAAATTCTGCATTCTTTGTGTCCAGATCTCAACAACAAATTTCTCTCTCTGGTCTAAGAGCACTGAAGCACATCAGTCTCTAAATTTGTAATTTGTTTTTCTAACACATGGGTATCACCCATAGCTTGCTCGTCATCCCTTATCCATTTCATGGATTAAATCTCCCTAAAGTAATTTCCCTCCCCACACGGCTGCACAAGCTCCTTTTAAAAGAAATATTAACTTGTTTGGTAACAGTGCCACCCTTAGGTTCCCCTAAAACACGGAGTACTTAAAAAAAAACAGTTTTCAGAAACATCCCCCTGGTCTCACTGTTGTTGTTGCTCCTTTGTTTTCACAGGAACAGTGATGCCCCCCTCACCCCCCCAAACAGGCCACTCCCAGTCACTGGCTGGAACAAAGGGATCTCAAACTCTGCTCTGCAAGTCTGGGCTGTTGTCCTTTACTGCTGCTTTTGATCGCGCAGCAATTGCGATTGTGTTCCTTAATCTCCTCGTGACATCATTTGTACGGCTTTTACCAACTTTAGCTGAAGCGGGGCCATACAACAAGTAGGGTAAGAAAGAGCAGATTTTTGTCAAAAAAAAAAAAAAAAAAAGAAATTGTAGAAAATAGAGCAGCGAGAGAGCAGTCCAGCATGGACAATACAGCCTGCTTTCCTAGGGGGAAGGAAAACATTTGGACAATTAGACATTGTTTACTGGGAGTGACTAACCCTGTGCCCTCATCCAAGACCAATGTGCCCATCCTGGCTCTGAAGGTACTACAGATCCAGTGCCAAGAGAAACTGGTGACCAGTCACGAGGGGTAGAGGAGAGACACCAGGCAAGGACCGTGCCACGGATGGCAGCGAGCAGATCAGAATCACAAGTGCCTTCAGGTGTGCCATCCGTGCTTTAATCACCACTCAGACCCCAAAGTACAAATTTGCTGACAAAAGAGACTTTGATATGCAGAGTCCATACTAAAGATTAAAAAATATTTTTTTAAAAAAAAAGTCAGTCTGTAGAGACATAAATTACCCAAAGGGAGGTAATAATGAAAGAAATATCCAAGGGAGTCCAGAGTTAGAAGTAGGAGGACTGTACAGTGCGCCACAGGCTGCAAACCCTGCCTCCAGATTCTGGGCAAATATTTTTGTCTCCTCCTCCTATGGCTGAAGCATTGGCAACACTTGGGAAATCCCTTGTAGAATGTACCCACATGACCTGCAGACACAGCAGTACAGTACGTGCTCAGAACTGTTCTGACACTCTAGGTAAAGAAAAAATATCTTGTTTTGAAGGTCTGTGAAGGACCACTTTGTGCTGGCAGTCCAGGGTAGGAAAATTAGCCAACATCATTTCCAGTTCCTCCCTCTGGCAAACAAGCCCAGAACGTGGGGTTTGTCACATGCCCATGGGCTGACATTTTAACAGCCCTAAGTCAGATGTTTGGGTGTTTGTCACTGCTTCTGCATGTATCATCTTCCTGCCTGTTTTGCCAGTGACGTTATTGTTATTATTGAAGCTGAAGGAGAGAGCTGAGAATTCAGTGCCTGACAAGGTGGGGAAGCAGGAGGAGCGAGTCTTGGGGCTGCACCGTCAGGGCAGGGAGAGAGTTCACTCAGGGAATTTGCTGAGAAGTCACCTAGCAATCTGCTCACAGGGCCACATCTTTGCATCAGAACAGGGATAAAACCTGTCCCTTCCCTCTGATTTGTCATGAGAAATTAAAACCAGGTGTTATCTTAGCTGCCTTGGGAGCGTTCCTGGGGATAAACACAGTGATTCACAGGATAAGATGAGTTTGTCTGTTTAAATTGCCAGAATATGTTGGTGGCTTATGTGAAACAGGCTGGAAAACTTACTCTGTTTTGTCCTTGAGGAAAAGGCATCACTTCAGTGCACCTCAGCAACTGCTATGCTGCAGGCACTTAGGAAGCAAAGAGGACAAACACAGGCTTTATATAAAGGTTTAATGCCATGAAACCAGAAATTTTCCATGGGTCTAACCCCTGGGGTCCCTTCAGTCTGAGCTATTTGCTATGGGACTGCAAAAAATAAAGCCTTCCTTCTGACTCACCCCTCTGAGCTCCTCTGACACCACGTGGCAACTATGGGAGAATGTTTCCATGTCCTAGGACAGACTGAAACGTGTTGATGATGCTTCCTGTACAAACCTTATGCACACAAACTGGTGAAGGCTGGGACGTGCTGGCTTGGTGACATTCCCACTGTGGGCTGCTTTATCCTTGGGAGATTTGGGCATCCACCTGCTGGAACTGACAGTTAGCAGGAGGTCACACTAGCCTATAGTACATAAAAGTATTTTGTATTAAAAAAGTACCAGTAATAAAAGATTAGAAAGTGAAGGACCTGCCAGAGTTTTTGTAAAAGTAGGTGTCATGATTCAGGTGAGAAAAATCACACCTCAACACACCTTTTCCTACCCCCGTTCATCCTCAGTCAAAACATGGGGTTGAATTAGGAAACCAGGGTCTTTTACCTCTGCCTTTGGTGTGGCCATGGAACCACCTCATGCATCAGGCTGTTCCACTCCTATTCTACTACACCTAAAACACCTGCACAGATAAAAGATCAGCCTTGGCAAAATTCTGCTTCCTCTGGGTAAAGTATGCAAAGAAAAAAATAATTTAATACAATCCAATTCATTGTCCCTAGGGTAGCAGCAATTGATTTTTGTCCTGATTTGAGCATGCTGAGCCATTCATTAATACGCGCTCTTGTGCTGACCAGTGAATCATTGCGAGTCGATCCACTCCTAGGGGGAAAAACCAGATACTTTATGTGTCAGAGTAACTGGGCCAAAATTGGCCAAAACTGGGCAAAATTGCTTTGGCTTGCTTGCAGAGAGTTACCTTTAGCTGTCTGCTGTTTGCAGCAAGCATCTGTGTGACACATCACATGCCACCGAGATGCTCCAAACAAGGCAGCAATCCAGATCCAACAGCCACGGGGACGGTGTGAGAACAAACAATTGTGTGTGTTGCATCAGAGCCCGGGTCACATCCATTCGGAGGAGCGGGGGCATTCGGGCCTCACCCGGGGAGCCCCGAGCCACATCCCTACAGGGCACCGGGCACGAAGTGTGGATGGGGCGCCTGGGGCGGGCTGTGCCGTGTTCATAACCCCCGAGTCACGCTGCGGAGGGCGGAGCGGCGTTCTGCTGCCTTTAAACAACAAAAAAAAAAGTTTTAAAATATTTGTTTGTTTGCTTGTTTACGTATTGCCGGGCAATAAATCAATGCACGAACAGGACGCGCCGTGCTGGAAAGCGACCCACCGCTCCTTGTCCCCTCCATCCCCGGCCCGGGCAGCGCGGCGCCTCCCCGTGACGTCAAAGCGCGGTTCAGCAAAGGGGGGCACCTCCGCGTGACGTCATAGCTGGGCTCGGGGAGGGGCACCTCCGCGTGACGTCACGGCTCAGCAGAGGGGGGCACCTCCGCATGACGTCACGGCGCCGTGGGGCGGGTGCGGCTGCTGCCCGTGATGTCACGGCGGCTCCCGTGACGGGAGGGCCGGCGCTCGGCGGGCGGCGGCGCCGGGCGGAGCTCTTTGCGCAGCGCCGGCCGGGGCGGAGGCAGCCGCAGCAGCAGCCGCAGCAGCAGCAGCAGCCGCCGCAGCGAGCGGAGGGACGGGCCGGCGCCATGAAGTTCCAGTACAAGGAAGATCACCCGTTCGAGTACAGGAAAAAAGAAGGGGAGAAGATCCGGAAGAAATACCCCGACAGAGTCCCCGTGAGTGCGCGCTGCCAGCGCGGCCGTGGCTGCGGGCCCGGGCTCCGCCGCCTTTGTTTTCCGTGCCGGCCGTCGGCTGCTGCTCGCCTCATTTTGGAGGCGAAAGAAATGAGTTTAGTACGGATGATCGTGATCTCGCTGATCTGATTCAAATCCCCGGCTGCTTTTCTCCTTAGTGCAAAGCTGGGGTTTTATTTATGATGCGGGCAGGGCCGCAGTGTGGGTGGGTGGCTGCGGGGTGGAATACACCTTTTTCCCTGGGATCCGCAGTAAATAACTGCACGGTGGGAACGCTGCTGATCTTTTTCTGATATGCGTGGGGATGGAGCTCACCCTTGTTTCTGTGAAAATGGAGATCGGTGAGCGGGTTAACCGGGTACTCTTCGTGCTAAACATAGTCTGCATCCGGGTCATCTCATACGTCCCTAGTATTTTTTCTATTTTACTTCAGCCTAGCTTGTCATTTCGATATAGCCTTGCTCTTTTCCTTTGCGTGAGCAAAAAAAAATGATACTTCTCAATCCTTTTGCCCTTCTGTGTCTTGTGGAGAAAATGTCACTTGGAATGCAAGGTCATCTAGCTATATTTTGCTTCCTCATTCTTAAGGCCCATTGGAGTGCCTGTGGGAAACTTCTGGCTTCATAATTCTGAATAATTATTGGGACAAAAAAAATGACAAATCTAATTAAGTGTATAGTGTTTTTTCCTTTTTAATAAACATTTTGCAAATATTCTTTTTTTCCATCCCCACTGGAGAGTTCTGCCCTAGATTTACTGCACAAGTGTACTGCATTCAAAAATACTGGGACCTCCCTGTAAAACTAATGATAAAGAAGGAACAGCTACACCCCATGTTTTCCCTACAGGCTAACAGCATTTTTAATCTTGGGAGTGACCCTCAAATGGACTTGAAAAAGTTTTTGAAGTCAGTGTTTGGGTGTTTTGTTCTGTCTGTTTGGGGAGGCCTGGCATAGGGTAGGTTGAGCATGCAGCAGGTCGCCTTGGAGCGTATGGAGTTGGGTATTTATGAGGAGGGCTCTGTAGGTCTGTTGTGAGACAAGGTGTGAACTGAGGATTAATGTGGCAGATTGCACAGCAGGCCACGGCAAATGTGTCAGGAAGAACCCTGTGGGGATGAGGCCCAGGCTGGCAGGAGGTAAAGGAGGTCAGGATAGGGGGGCATCATCAAAACTTTGTAAAGAAAACCAGGACCAGAATAACAAGGTGTGCTGGAGTTAAGGACATTTGGAAATGATGCACAGTGAGGCCCAGATGTGAATTATTAGGGATAGCCTCTTGTCAGAACTGCATACAAAGAAATGAATGCAGCACTGTTCTTCACACCACTCCTGTGTCTGCCCTTCCTGACAGCAGGATCCTTGAAGATGTCATCCTTTTGGCTGTATGCTGCAGTGCCGTGATACATCTCAGCATTCTGATGAGATTTTACTGGCCTGCATTGTCACAGTCACCACTCAACAACACAAACGTAGATCGTCTGTCTTCTGCCCTTAGGATTTTCCTCGTAGGTTTTTTTATGTACGGGAAGGGTTTAGTGCTTCAAAAGAGATAACCTGCATTATCCAGCAAACTGACTACAGTTGCCAGTCAGATTAGCAGAGCACCTCCATTCCTTCCCTGCATCTTTCCAGGAGGGAGATGTCTCTTAAGATCTCTTAAATCAGTGGTGATCTGATTTAAATCTTTTCTAAATCTTTCCTAGGGGCTTAGAAGCCTCAACACTCACCTCGTCCTCATAGGCATGACTTTTTTTCCCCCCAGTCAGGGTAGTCACAGCAAGCAGTTTGATTCATCAGCAGTTTTTTAAATTGGAGGCAAGAACTAAAGGTTTCTCCCCACTGCAGTTTATTGTGTTAGATACTGCCTTGTTTGGCTGTGCTAGTAAAAAATGTGAAGTGTGCTGTTGCTGTTCGGCCTGCACCTGTTCAGTGAGATTGTGGTACTGTCCTTCCCTCACAACATTTACCAGCTGCATCTTGTACAGAAATGCACGTCCTACCTCAAACTGCCCGAAGAAACTTGAGTGCCTTGTACTAAATTTAATACTTGAAAATCTTGAGGTAGCTGAGGCAACCATGTTTCTATTCTAAAATCAAACCTGGAAATTTCAGGGGGTTTGGCTGTGTTGGCCACATTGAAATGGAGCACAGGGAAAAGATGTCCTAGTTGGTACCTCTCTGGTGTGAGGCATTTTGCAGACACTCACTTGGCTCTAGAAGGATTCAGGTCAGCAGAGCACCATGTCCAGGCTAAATACACCAAACTCATGATTACATTTTGTTCTGGCATGCTATCTCACTGGTGAGGCAACATCATTTTGCTTCCAGAGAAGGCTTAGTCCACAGCAGTTCAAACTTTTCTCTTACACAACAGCTGTATTTGCTGATTTGGGTTGCCAAAGAGCTGTGGGGGCATGGAGCCATTAGAAATTAGTCCCACAGTGTCTCAGATAGAGTATTTACAATTACAGGGTTGAAGGAAATTAAAACGTTTGGGAAGTTCAGAAAATCCAGCTTTAGATTTAGTTTAGATGGTCAGAATGGCTTCTGCAAAACACCAAGCCACATAGATTGAAATGTGATCTATCTTTTACCAGTTCAAAAATACATATTAAAAAAAAAAAAAAGCCTGCACTTTTTTTTTCCTGCATAAATACAGTAGTTCCAAAGGTTTCAAACTTCCTGCTTCTGAGGTTAATACTTTGCCTAGCTCTGCTAACAAAAATTACCTTTTAGCAGAAGACCTCTTGGTCTGTTTGATCCTAAAGCTGCTGAGCTTTGTATTTTTCTGTGTTAGAATATAAGGAAATTAGTATTTGGTGTCAGAGGTCTCTGCAGGTCCAGTTGCCCAGATGGTAGCCTGGTTTTAATTATTGTATGTTCATATGATTAGCTATGTGAAATATGGATAATAAACTTAAAGGATATGAATTTCAGAATAGATGATAACTCCTGAAGAACTGGAGATTTAAAAAAAAAAATCCCCAATGAGCTGTAGTTTCTCTTTAATTCTTTGCTTCATTCTAGAGCACTTGGTGAAAGTAGAAATTAGGATTTGGGACTACTGGGAGTAGAGCTGATTTTGTGCAAGGCAGCTTGGAACTGTAACCTGGAAACAGTTTAACTTAACTTGTGTTCGTGTAATAGCCTCCTGACAGCTTCTTCACACAAAGTTAACCTGAATTGGGAACATCAAGGTGTCCTAATTATTTTTTTTTCCTCAGCCATTATGGTTTATTTTTATGTCTGTGCTGGACTCATTTTTTTCACTCACCGTGCTCACTGCTGCAGCCTTAGGCTCCCAGCACAGCTGTTGGGAGTGATTTTATGTTGTCTTCTGTTTTTCTTCTTTAAGTCATCTCACCTGTGTGTCGTGTATTTGTTACAGATTAAATGCCTAAAGGCCTGGTAGCACCATCAGAGGGTAATATCCTTATCCACTGATGCTTTTTGGATCATTTTTATGATACTTATCATCTCTTTCTTGCTTTCTCTCTCTTTCCAGGTAATTGTGGAAAAAGCACCCAAAGCCAGAGTACCTGACTTAGACAAAAGAAAGTATCTCGTGCCTTCCGACCTCACAGGTAGCAATGTCCACCTCCTTTCTTCCTCATCTTCACTGAAAGGGTCTCAGAAGTGCTTTTTACTCTGTGATCAGCACAAAGAAAATATCCAGACAGGCTCAACATCTCGTTTATGCGCTGTTCTTGTTATATTTATACCTTAGCCTGGATTGCAACATGCAGAATTCTCTGAGATCTTTGGAGGTATTTCACTGGCTTAGCTAGGGTGTCACAGCCGTGTTCTAACCATGACAGTGACTAAATTGTGTATCATGGGCAGTGTCATCATCACCAGTCAATGATTGCCTAGCTGCAGTTGCCAGGGGCTGTACTGCTGTTGCAAGAAGAGACAAGTTCTTGCAATAGTCCCATTCTTTTCCCCCCCTGTGGCTGTAGTCATAGCTGCAGTGTTCTTTTTCTGGATGGTCGTGGTGATCTTGAGTCTGATTATATCTGTTTTTATTTAAGAGCATGAATGAGTTAAAGGAACACTATTTAATGGACTGTGAAAAAATTTATTGTGCAATATAGTTCAAGTAAATAAGAAGGGTTTTTTTTTTTCAGGAATGGTATAACCATTTACACTAAGGCTAAATTCTCTAAGGTGTCTTTGATCTGCCAGATTTAAAGGTTAAGCTGGTTAAAGGTCTTCCCACCAGGTCCCCTCAGCAGATCATTTCATACCATAGGAGGTGGAGTGTGGATTTAGAGGGGACATGGCATGAGGTGTGTACCTGAGAAACTGCCAGCTCTGACTGGATTGGCTCCTCATGTGGTTACAGTCATGAAGTTACTGCTTTTTTCTATTGCTTTTTTTTCCTGCAATTGTTCATTTCCCCTACTTTTTATATACAGCACCAAAAGAAAACAGCTGTGGTTAGGGTTAAAATACAAAAATAAACAGCAGCAACAACAACAACAAAAAACCATCCAGCATTCCTTCTGCATCTAAGGCATTCTTTGTTCCTCTTCAGTTGGTCAATTCTACTTCTTAATCCGAAAGCGGATCCACCTGAGGCCGGAAGATGCTTTGTTCTTCTTTGTCAATAACACCATCCCTCCCACCAGTGCTACCATGGGCCAGCTGTATGAGGTGAGCCTGGCCCTTTTCTCTTGCCTTTTTTTGGCAAGAGCAATATCCAGAAGTGTCAGTGGTTTCAGCTTGGTCACAGATGCCTGAGCACAGGGACCCTCTTGCCCTGATCTGTATCCCATCACCTGGTATGGGGAGTTCCATCCCCCAGTTAGGAGCCTGGGGAGCCTTATCAATTCAGCTAGTTGTGGCAGATAGTTGCCCCAGCAGTGATATATTGGTCCTACTACTTTAACAAGTTTTGAAATAAACCACTTCCTTTTCTGAGAAAGGATTAGGGCTGGGTAGGGTGAAGAACATAGGTTTTGCTATGTATACAAAAGAGATTTCCTTTTAGCCAATGAAAGTAAGTAAAAAGCCAGTAGAAGGGCCAATATCACTGGGCATCCATCTGTCTATAAATACTTTCTTAGGGAACACTTATTCTTTGTCTAAAATTACTTTTTCGTGGCTTGTACTATATTAATGAGGATTATGGATTATGTAGATGTTATGATTATGAGGATGCTGTGAACAGTGCTGCCCACTGTTTCTACTCAGCACTGTTATTTGATCAACCTTAAAGGCATATTGGATGCCCGTATTTCTCAGTTCTGTAGCCATTATATCATGGGTGGTTTGCAGCCTGGATTGATTTCTCCTTGATTTCTCCTTCTGCTGGGTGTTTTATTAAAAGAGCTCTGGCGTGGTGCTGTGAGCCTTGTTTGGCCTGTCACTTTTTGACAGTAACTGGACGCTTCATCAGTCTGTTTACTGATGAAGATAACAAAAGATAACACAGGCAGGGTGCTTTCCAAATCTGAACACGCCAGAGGAAAGTGTCTGACTGTCCAGAGCTGAGGTCAGATCTCTGTTGCTGGCACTCTGCAGAATTTTTGTGTCAGTGTAATCACTTAACGTTTCAGCTCTACTGCCCATATGTAAAAGAGGACTTAGAAATACAGCCACGTGTCAAAGTGTTCTGAAGAATTAAAAATACCATCTAGAGGTGATTTTTGACTTGTTAAATCCTTCCAAGTCTCTCTCTCAATCTTAAGACCATACCACTGCTGAGATACTGGTGAACAGTCAGAGCTGTTTCTGTAATACGCTTTGCAACACAGCTTGGCTCTTCAAGTAAATTCCTTGTGTACAGAAATGTGTCCTGCCTCTTTGTAGAAGCAGAGGTGTGCCCGGAGTTCTCTTTGGTCTTGGGAGGGGAAGCCTTCCATGTAAATGGAGAGGAGCAGTGAAAGAGAAGTTACCTGCTCACGTTTTAATGATCTCTGGGTTGGGCTTTCTCACGTGCAGCGAGTTTCCAGCTTTGGCTCCTCACTTTGTCCCTTTGTCCCCTGGCAGGATAACCACGAGGAGGACTATTTTCTCTATGTGGCCTACAGCGATGAGAGCGTCTATGGCAAGTGAGCAGCGGCCCCCCAGGCATGCAGGCTGGATGGACTGATGGAATGGATTGGCAGGGAGGGGGTTGCTGGAGAGGCAGGAGGAGGATGCATGAGAAGAGAAAAAGAGAACTGGAAGTGAACCACATGCACAATGTCATCAGCTTCCACGCATTAATTATAACCATTATTTTTTAAATTGAGGGGAGTCAGGGTAGGGGGACAGGGTGAACTTGAAGACTAACGAGAGGTTCCACACTGGGGGGGTGGGGAAACTCCACTGTTCACAATTCTTCTCTTGCCACAGCTGGAAGTAGTTAGTGCTGGAGGCTGCTAGACAAGCCAGTGTAGTGAAGTTCCAGGAGAGTGACTGGGCAGGATGGCCATTTTCATGTAACCCTTTCATTGGATGAAGAAGGCATGCCATGTATTGTACCCTGACCTTGTCCTGTCTTGTCCATGGCTCCCATTCAGTGAGCTGTGAAATACTTCACTCTGCCCACATAAGGCTGTCCTGTGCTGACAGTCCTCACTCCAGCTGCTACCTGTGAATTGTTCCAAGGTTATTGTGTTTCCCATCATTTCCATCAGTATTAGAAGGGCTGGTAGCTCTGTCCATTAATATTAGAAGGGCTTACTCTGAGGGCTGGGAACTCCTCAGCTGTGAGACATGAAGGTTGGGGAAAGGAAGGAAAGATTCTGCAATTTTTTTTTCCTTTGTTGCTTTAATTGCAACTGCTGGACAGAAAAATGAGCCTTTTGTTTTTTTCAGTGTAGCCAACTGATAAACTCGTAAGCACAGGGCTGGAAAGGACCTCAAGAGCCCACACCAGCTCTGAGGCAGTACTGAGTATCCCAAACATGCCCACCATGGCTGCTCATCAAACTTGTTCTTACTGAACTTCACTGAGGAAGATCCTGGAGGCTGCTGAGATTGTCTGTTCAGTTCCTAGCTAGCCTACAAGTGAGATTGCTTTTCCTGATACCTAACTTTAGTCACCCTTGCTGTGCATTAAGGCAACTAACTACTAGTGGTCTTGTTTTTGGTGAACACAGAAAATTATCTATCAGTGTTGTCCTTGTACCAGTCTTCTGCAGATTTGAAGATGGCAGAATTCCTGTGGGTTTAGCCTTCCCTTCCCTGTCTCATCCCTGTACAGCCCTTGCACCACGTGCACAAGCGTAGGAAATCAGTCACTGCCACGTGTGTTTTGCTGGCTTTTTGTGATTGGGTAACAGTGCCTCTCAGTGCCACAAGAGAGGATCTTTTAGACTTGAAGGGAAAAGGGAATAGATTATCTGTAGACTTTTTTCTTACTTTGTTTTAAGCCATGTTGTTCTCAGAAGGGTGTCAGATGGGTGCTGTCCTGTGTAAGCCTTATGCTGTCATGCCAAAGCAGTTTCTTCCCAGTGGCACGAACAGCAGATTTTCCCATTACTGCCGTAACTGTGGTGAAGGAATAGGTCTTGGAGAGTGAGCTGACTTTCAGGAAGGTTCTGGGGGCTTATCTAAAAATCAGAGAACTAAGCCTGAATTACTGTAAACATTCCTACATTTAAGAGAGGGACCAAGAGGGAGGAAAAGTGAAGAAGGATGGAGAATACAGGTGAATTCCAAATTAGGTTGAAGGCGTTTGCTCAATTTACTTAGCCTGTATAGATCACCTTCCCTGTGTTCCTCAGGAATGAGAAATCAAGATGAGTGCTCCTCTGAGTGTGGGGAACAGGAAATCAGGTTTCAGCCTTCTCTGACTGTTATGTGGAGGTGCAGGAGGCGCAGGAGCTGATGGGAGTCAAATGGGAGTTACTGGCAGAACTGTGTGAAGGTCAGGGAGGGCAGCAGGGTTACTGCCTGTGTGGGGTGGGAAGTACCAGAAGAATGGGAGAGAAGGGAGGAACCACAAAGGATACAGACAAAGTAGTCAGAATAGGCAGACAGAAAATGAGGGATCAGATGATGAAGTGGGTGGCATAATATCCCCAGTATTACATCCTGAACTTCAGGTTGGCTGTTCCATCCTGTGTTCATCTGGAATAAATGTGTTTGGATGAGTTGTACCTACTGCCAACTTAGATAACTTCAGTTTCTGCCTGCACTGCTCAGTCCTCTCTTTTAGACTCACTCTCCTTCAATTATCAGGCTTTCTTCACATCCTTTGGGTGCAAATCTACATCAATCTCTTGTTTTAGCAAGCTCTGAATATTCTGAAGCAGAGAGCAGACCCAGGAGGCTTTCTGGGATAAAAGAGAAGATGCAGGCAGATGGTGTGCATCTCTCTGCTGCTGTCCCACTTGTTCATGCCAAGCACGTGGTTAAGCACACTCAGGGGAGAAAGAGTGGCATCTGGGGTGCTTGGTTTTGTGTTCAGTCCTCCCCTCTCGCTGCTGGGTTTATAAATGACACGTGGGACTAATCACAATTGTTTGTTACATGTAGAGTTTATGATTTAATTTAGTTATTTTACAGTTCTTTCAACTGAATTGTGGCATTTCTGTTTTTGTGCTAGTATTGTACAAGGTAATGATGGTAATTTTTTTGTGTTGGTTAGCTGCAGGTTCTTGTAAAATAAAGTTCAGACTAGAGCTTAATCAACTTATCAATAAAGATGCATTTGAAAATCACAGATTGGCCCAAAATGGGTGACTAGCATTTCTTCCTGATGTGGGCTTGTAAATAAAGGGACAACTTTGCCAGAACTTTTGCTGCTGTTTTTTCCCACAACCCGAGGTTTACTCTGTCCTATCTACCAGGACAAGTCCCATCTCTCCTATTTTTGGTGATATTGTCACATATGCACCTAGCTGTGTCTTGCCATGCCACCAGTGGGAACTTTAATTAGACCTGGATGATGTGAGAAAGTTTTAAGATGCATAAGGACTACACTGATGCATTTTCTGCCATTTTAAGGCCCTGAACAATGATGGGGCCTCGAGGGCATCACCAGCCTTTCCTGTCCCTGCCAGGCACCTTGGGCCACCCGTCCCTATGCCCATGGCCCAGGACTGCTTGTAGCTGTGCTAGTGCTGTCCCTGTGAGCCCCTCAGGACCGTGGCCACCTGTGCTAGTGCTGTCCCTGTCAGCCCCTCAGGACTGTGAGCACCTGTCCTGGTGCTGCTGCAGCAGGGCTGGGCTGCAGCTGCCCTCAGCGCTGTGCAGCCATGAGCCCCCCTCAGCCCTGCCCTCAGCCTTGCCCTCAGCCATGAGCCCCCCTCAGCCCTGCCCTCGGCCCTGCCCTCAGCCATGAGCCCCCCTCAGCCCTGCCCTCGGCCCTGCCCTCGGCCATGAGCCCCCTCAGCCCTGCCCTCAGCCATGAGCCCCCCGAGACCCTGCCCTCAGCCATGAGCNCTCAGCCATGAGCCCCCTCAGCCCTGCCCTCAGCCCTGCTTTCACCGGGCCCTGGCGTGCTGGTGGGATTCCTGCCTCATCACCTGTGCACGGGTCTTGTCACCACCTCTGTCTACCCCAAAGCCTCTGGTGGGTGCAATAGGACAAGTCCCGTGCGCTGTGCCAGATATGTCCCTGAGGGAGCCGCTCGTCCTTGCTGTGTCACCACAGCCCCGGCTGAGGTGGAACTCGCCATGGGAAGAAGGGGGAGAGGCCCAGGGGGTCCGCCATGCCATAAGGCCCTCTAAAGGTAGGAGAGCAAAGGTAAGATTCCTTGAAAAGGAAGCCTGCAGTAGTGACAACTGAGGCTGCTTTTCCTTGTGGATATTTGTGCGCTGAGGGGGAAGGAATCCTGCTGGGAGCTGGCAAAACCAGCAGGTGCCATTTGTTCAGCACCATGACTCCTGGTAGTGCGTGAAGAGGAAAGGGATGCATGCTGTCATCTGGTGAAGCAGTGACAGACGTGCCACTTTCTGCCCCTTCCTTCCATGTCACCTGTGGTTTGTGTAGGTCCCTCTGGCTGAGGGGACAGGAATGGGCCATGGTGATGCTCCAGAGGGACCGTTGTCTCCAGCCCTGAGCACTGAGCAAGGGAGTTGCTTGGAGTGATAAAGAATTACAACACTGAAATTCACAGGAATAAAACTTGCTATGCTTGATAGAACCTCTTTCTGCTGTATGCAGAGGAGAAGCACTGTGAGAGCTTCTGTTGCTGCTACTGAGGGAGAGGCAGTAATTTATCCTGCATTGGAGCCTGCCCATAGCAGCAATTTCTGTGCTCATATCCACCACTCACTGTGCCTGAAACAAGCTGCCCCTGTATAGCAGAAGGGTGCTGTGAGTACAGCCAGATGGGCATTGATGCAGCTAAAAGCATACACTATTAGCTGAAATAATTTGAATTCCAGTTTCAAATACAGTGAAGATTTTTCTGTGTGGGTTGTGGTGTTGTCTGCTGGCTCAAGTAGAAATGTGGTATAAAGTATATCTAAGTAGTCATCTCCCACTCCCCACTCACCCCTTTCCTAGGAAAATGGTGCCACAGGGATGTTTATACCTGCCATGCTGCTTTGCATTATCAGTGTCATTGCTGAGAGGTGCTAACACAAAATGTGCAGGCCAGTACATTGCTGAATGTAATTTACCTGGTCCAAATGTGCAATATTAGCTTGTGCTCCAAGGCTGTTTTATTTATAATCTTTTTTCTGTGGGTTATAAAAATGGTATTAAAGCAATTTCCTGGGGGAAATTATGAGCTCAGCTGGTTTAAAGAGGTTAAATAATTAATATCTGCCTTGGTCACTATCACTGCACCTGGGATCCTTTCTCCAGTCATCCTGATGCTTTCCTTTGAAGAAAATATTTTCCTGGAATAGAGACTATCAAAGTTAAGAGATCCCTTATTTTGTGGCCTTACAACATCACTGTGAAGCACATATATGGACTAATATAAAAAGTCCCAAATCATGCTAAACACTGACGTTTTTATTTCCATAAAACAGTCATGGCTGAGATGAAAGAAACACTGATTAAAACAGAAATAAGACTACCAGAGGGAGAAGGTCCAGCTTGTTGTTGTCACTCAGTCTCAGAGGAATGCTTCCCCTGGGTGAGGCACAGAGAGTGACTGGAGAGCTCATTGCTGGCATGGCACATGCAGGGCTGACCCAAGCAGAGAACAGCTGACCACGAACAACAGCTGCCCCACCTTGTGTTGCCAATCTTTAGGAGGTGTTTGAGTTCCTGGAAGCTTGCAGGCACCCCAAAGCACAGCTCTGGCCTGGATATAGATGTGTTACAGAAATTAGTTAATATCCTACTGGAAAAGCTGGATCTTGCAGCACCTTTCTGTAAAGGAAGGGTCTGATTCTCCCTGATTTTGCACTCTGGCTAATGCTATCTGCATGTTGTGCTGTTCTTTGGAAATTAAAAGATTGTTAATAAATGCTAAAAATAGTGATACATGGAAGCAGCGGGAGAACATAAAGGTCCTAATGTTCAGGTGAGGACATTGCTAGCACTGCATTAAGGTTGAATGTACTGAGTTATTGGCTGAAGGAAAAACTGATCTGATTTATTTCCTGACCACTCTTTATTCACCCCATATTCAGGAGGAGTCTTTGTCAGAACTCAGGACCCTGTTTTGGCTTTTTATCACAACCCTCTCCTTATCACTTGAGCTGCCTCCTGCAGTGTCCACACAGCATTCCGAAACCTAGGGAGCTTTCAGGAGTAGCAGTGCCTCACCATCCTTGATCCAATGGATAGAACCTTTTGAGGTTAATAAAACCTTGGGTTTGCCAGCTTGCTACTCGACCCCTTTACAATTTTCCATATAGCAGCAGGCCTTTAGGTCAGTGAATGTAAATCCCTGCATTAATAAATCCCTGCTGCTTGCAGAGGATAAAACTCTCCGCTGTTTACTAGAGCAAAAGCATTCCCATTCAGTGTTCCCAGCACACGTGGGGCAAGTGTCACAGCTGCCACCAAATCTGCAGACTGTTTCCTTGCTGCTGAAATCTGGCTTTGCTCTCGCAGGTACCACCCCTTCTGCTGGTGCTCAGCATTATGGATGCTGTTCCCAAGGGACTGATGGAGCACAGGGGGTGAGATCAGGAGTTCATGGTGTATACACTGGTACAAAGAGAGCTCACCTCCTTGGAGTAATCCCTTCACCTTTTCTTTGCCCCTTGTGTCCTGTGGTATCCTGCTATTCCTCCAGGAGCACCTGCCCTTTTCCCAGCTAGATCAGCAGGAACAGAAGGCTCTCCTTACCCTTTGATGTCCAGCCAGCTTCTCTCTCAGAGATGTCAGAAGGCTGAGATGTTCTCTCATGCAGCAGCCATCCCCTATCTCCATGACCTGGGGTTCACATTTTGCAGCCAGTGAGCAGGGCTGAAAATGCCTCACATCCCACATGATTCCCACAGTGAATACACACCTGGGAGCACACCACCTTCCCCACACAGCCAGAAATGTGGCTGCTTCCTGTACACCACACCGTGCTCATCCCAAACACACCTGTAACACAAACACATCCACCTTTTCTGCCACACCTCCCACCACGGAGTGGAAATGAACAGTGAAACACAGGGTGGAAAAATGCATGGAGTAATACACAGTCCTGGGCTTCAGGTGATTACAGAAAAACTTGCAGGTGTAAAAGGAGGGAAAAAAGAACCTGTAGCCCTGCAGGTCTACAGCCACTAAAGTGCCTCATTTAGGGAGTGCAAAGGATGGCAAGAAAGCGTTGTGTCATAGGAAACCCTTAAAGAAGGAAGCCCACTACACACAGCCATATTTCAGAGGTGAAGAACCTTGAAGTCCCCATCTTTCTCTACACTTTGCAACTGAAGGTGAAAATTAGAGTCTGAAAAAGCAGGACTCTTCTGACCGGGACTTGGTTGTGTTGGGATGAAAAGAGAGAGGCAAAGCTGGTGTATTTTCAGTTTGTGGAGTGCAGATGGAGGTAGTGGCATGGTGGAGCAAGGTGTGGGAGGGGAGTGAAGGTAAATGAGTGAGGAGACTGCAGAGTACAGATGAACCTGGAAGAATTGTGTGGGAGGCCCAGCACTGAAATAACAATTGATTTCCAAGGCAGGACTGAACAGGACTTAAGCTAATGCCAAAGGTATTGCAGAAAAAGCTCCTCCAGATTATGTGGGTGGTTGCGCCAAAGGGCATTCAGGCTGCAGGTACAGGACATCCTAAATGCTTTTGCTTGGTTTCACATAGAAAACTCCTGGCAGGGCAAGGGAGGGAACAGCTCACACAGGAATGACCCTTCTTTTCCTTTAGAGATATTCCAAACCCAAGAGCAAATTGTAATTGAAGGAGTGGAATCATTGTGCAGATATGCTGGCAATCAAATAAGTATTTAGGAAAGAAAAAGTAGAAAACAATGGGTAAAACAAGCCTTTTAGAATGAGAGCCAAGAAAAGGCAGGAGTGAAGCTGCAATTCACTATGTAAAAATGTATATTATAATGATGGAGAAGGTGGTAATACAAATTAGAATCTGAAATAAGTATTGCTCCACTTTCCAGTGGTTGTTCAGATGTAACATTGGAATATTTCAGATCTCACTCAATGCATTTTTTCCAAGGAGCATACAGCAGAAAATGAGCAGTGACAGGTCTGATCATATTTCATTAGCTTGCATGTTATTACTTCACACTTATAGTTGTATTTGCCAGTCTCAATTCTTTCAGAAATGATATTTTCAGACTCTCAGTGGCCCCTGGGGTAACTCTTATTGTCTCCAGCCTGCTGCTGGGGAAATGGAGGTGCAGACATGTGGACTGGCTTGCCTCAAGGCCATACAATGAAACAGAGTCAGAAAAAAAAGCCTTGTCTCCCTGATCTCCAGAACTTCTAATAACAAGCTTCTGCTCTTTACACAGCACAATTTGAAATTTGGATTCTGTACATTCATCGAACTTTCATTAATGAAAGAACCCCCTCATTAGCTCTAGGAACACAGCATTGTAACATTTTGATGTTCTGCCATTTGTGGACTGGAAAAGCTCTGATTTCTTTGCCAGAACCAGCAACAATAAGGTAGTTCCTCCTCTTGACACACTGCCAAGGAAACACTGCTGAATTGTCTTTGAGCAACAGCTCTCTGCAAAGCTCATTGATACATTTATCTGTGCCTTCTTTCTCTGGAACAAAATAGAAATCACAGTGCAGGCCTGGGGGGAAAAAAGGCACATTTTCTTCTCGCCATTTGAATTTTGTTAGATTTTTGGCAACTTAGAAGTATTTAGTATCTGGTCTCCTACTTTACTATGAACATATTTCATAAACTTTGCAAATCTTGACAGCTCCAGAAGGCAGAATGAAGTGGGTATTTGGGCCAATTTCTGAGCTCTTGAAAAATCACAAAGCTGCTAAGGCAGGTTCATATTGCAGCATCTTCTTTTATTGTAATATGTTCATATTTTTTCCAGAAAGCAGCAAACACAAACAAGAAGGGCATCCCATGTAGAAGGAGCTGTAATTTGTCATACTGCACTCACACTTCTCTTGACTCAGGTGTTGCAGACCAGCTGCTCCCATAGCTTGGACATTTTCTCCAGTTTCTGCAGTTGGTGCTGGGTTGTCCAAAGTACAAAATTAAAAATATCTCCTCTGCAAAGAATTCTTGGTCGGATCCTGCTCCACAGGGAGGATCTGAACACGCCACCTGGTCTAGCAGCATGTTCTTGAGAAAAAATAATAAAGAAACAATTATAAAAGGAAAGTAAGCTGTGCTGGGCAATTCAGAGGGAGGTAGCAACAAGAAAAGAACACTCAGTGATTTAAAATCTAAGCTTTGCTTGCTGAGGGAGATGATTTAGTGGGTGGTTGGCAATTTCTAGCTGTGAAACACAAACACACACAAATAATCCAGCTGAAAACTGTGTTTGTGTCTGTGAGTGGTACCTGGGGCAACAAGCCTGTACTGAGCAGGGTTTCTGTAGCAAGGCTGCCAGGCTGCCTGGAGCAGGAGCTGCCTCACAGCTCCTTCCAGCTGACTTGGATATGGATATGAACAGCCCAGGATGCTCCAGAAACCTCAGCCTGTCAGAGCCAGTCAGAAGAGCCCCAACAGAGAACGGGCTCAAACAGATTTAAGAAAGAGCAACACCCAGAGCAGGGACACACCTGAGGGACTGGGGTTTGGGAAAATCCGTATCAGAGCAGAGGGAAATGAGCCAAATGCGTGAATTGGCAGAGAAAAACCACTGCATTGCAACCTCAACCTCCTGCACTGCCCACCACATCCATGAAGGGACTGGGAGGTTGAGTGTAATGCATGACAAAAACGAGGGAAGTTGGGACCAAGAAAGATGGGAGTGGTGGACTGAAATTGAGTTGGGAGGAAGAGGAAAAAAAGAGGTGTTTACCTAAGTATTTGTTTCATTGTTTTGTTTTTCTTTTTTTTCCTGAAAGGCTGAGTCGCTAATCAAAATTTTGCTCTAGTTGGTGATTAATTAAATGAAATTCTCCAAGTCAAGAGTGTTTTGGCCATGACAAGGGCCCTTATTCCACCTGGTAACAGTGTCCAGAGCAGCCTGGTGGCACAGCTTGTACATGTACCAGTTCCAGCTCCAGTTTAGCCTTCTGTGTGATGAGGTTCCTGCCCTCAGCAACAATTGTTTTCATGACTTATTGCTGCCTTATAGAGATGGCCAGAAAATCACCAATTACTTCATTTTCAGGTCAGGCATGGCTGCTTTGAATTTTCCACAAGTTAATTAATGGTGATTTCTGGTGTCACTAATATGTTACAGTGATGTGAGGTTGTTACGAGCCCCTCTGTGTTTCTTTCTGCTCTGTACCTGAATTATTTAGAGCAGCAAGGATGTAGTTCAGAGCCTTGGCTGAGCTTACTCCAGCAGCTGGTTGTGCTTTTCTTGTTTTCCCTAGGACTGACCAGATTCAGGTCTGGGTGATAGTTCTGGGCAATTTGCATCACATGACAAGCCTAACTTCCATTTCCAAAGGACCTCAAAGCAATCTACATAGATTGATACTAAAATGATCATCCTGCTTATGGAAAGGCAGCTGTTCTTCAAGCCAGCCCCTCCAATCACAGATCAGCTACCTACAGGGTAGAAAAAAGCACTAAAACATCAGGGCTCAAGCAGGAGAAGGGGAATATTTTCTGCTGAAACTTGCAGAAATGTTGAAGATATCTCACTCATAAGCATAGTTTGAAAATTATATTGTTTCCAAATGGCATGGTTTTGATCAGAAAAAATGAAAGGTGAAAGCCATGCATAATGTGGGAGCTTTGAAAGCAGTAAAAATGAAAGACTAACTTACACAAGGAAAGAGCAGAGAAAAATTACATAGAGTGGCTACAATTTTGTATTAAGAACTCATGTCTTAGTGAAAGGACTCAAATAACCACTGCTTACATAAGATATTCATTTCTCTGCCTGGTGGGGTGTAGGAGCTGTGAATCTCCAAAGTGTGGAACAGAGATTAAAAAGCCATCAGATGGGACAGATTCAATAATGTTAGGGCAGGACCTAAGACCACAATATTAAGTAGGATTCACTGCTATGAAATTTAGATAAAAACTTGTCAATCCTTTCAATCCTGTCCATCCTGTGAAATTATTTACAGTGTAAAGGAGAATAAACATATCCTTCCAGCTGGACAACAATGACAAAACTTCACTGGAGCAAGAAATAGCAAGAGCCTTTAAAGACTAGGAAAGAGCATCAAAGGAGCCTTAAGAACTTACACTAAAAGAAAAATATTAGCTGCTTGTTTCTGCTTTCAGTGGCATTACAGAAAAGCTTCAGTTTGGGTTTTATCAGAACATGCTCTGTATCTAAAATCTGAGACAAGATTTTGCTCTAGGCTACATTCCTGGCACTGACATTGCTAGAGTTGCACATTGACCTCTTGCCTAGTCTGTAAACACCAGCTTGAAATCTCTCCTTCTCTGGCATCAAAACCAGTAATTTGATAAAATCAGGTTTCCTTTAAGCAAATTTTTTCCCCCTGGAGAATGTAACACTAAATCAAATGCATTTCATCAAAACACTTGGGAATTTGAAAGAAAAAACAAACAACAAACAGAACAACAAAATTAATTAGCAGGTCTGACTCACCTACATGCTTTATTTCGTGTCAACTGATAAGACTCTGGTCCAGAAGTAATGACGAAATAATTAAAAAGGAATTTAAATTAATTGAAAATATCAAAATGCACGTCTGCAGAAACATTACATTTAATTGGAAGTTTATTTCAAACATATTACTTGCTGCTAGATAATTACTGTTGCAAAGCATATTTTAAAAGTTCAAGTGCTAAGAACTGCCAGATCTGTCAGCATCTGCTCCTGTAGGAAGTTGATAAGACAGGGTTTTTTTACACCCATGATATTTTCTTCTGCTCTCCAAACTAGCTGCATAAAATAGCACCTATTCTTAGAAGTTCTCAGCTGAAAATCAGCTAAAAGTTCCACCCCAAACAACAATAGTGGAATTAATGGATATTTTACTCTCCTAATACCCAAAATGCTGGCAACACAAAAGAAGTCAGATCACATTGAAAATTTCCCTTCTTCCTCTGTGATTAATATTACTGAACTGAATAGACTAGAGATACAAATTCTTTAAAAAGTGATTATCTAAACTTGCTTTTTCTCCTTTTTTTTTTCCTGACCCTGTGTACACAGCAGAACTGCTTTTAGATTGTATAAAATACCATAAGAAAAAGCTTAGTCATTTAACACCCTGAAGGCTCCATAGAACAGAAAGCTAACAGGGTTCTCACCAAGACAAAAAGCAAGGCAGATATATTTAATATTCTCCCCCTGGTTTTCTGATGAGCAGCTCAGCAGTGTACAGTGCCTGTAAAAGAAAGATGTGCTATTTTTTTTCTAAGATATATACACACTGGTTTCATTCCACAGCCCAAATAATTTCCCACATCTCCAGTGCTGTCAGTTTAGTTTAGAAATCTAATAGTTGATTATGGAAAAGTCACATATTTGCAGAAGTAACACAATCCTATTTCTTTCATGCTTCAGACTCTAGGGAGAACAGGGCAAAAATTCCATGTGCAGAGAGAAGACTTGTGTATTCATGAGGAGCTATCATACATTTTAAACAGGAAAGTGCTCCTCAGAGCCTGAAACAACACCCCAGGTGAGAGGAATTGAAAAGCCAAGGATCCTGCCTGGTTTGCTTTACATTCTGCTAGGAAGAAATACAGAAAACAACAGAATTTATTGAAGCATTTGGAGCACCTCTCCTGTTTTTCTCACATGCTGGGTTGAGTTTTGTAATTCAAAGTAAATAGCTCTTATAGAAAACTAATGAACACAAACAAGTAACTTTTCAAATTGCTTCTGAATGGGTAACAAATTTAAAATAACTAAGAGATGATGAGAATTAAACATTCTTTAAGATACCTATGAAAAATGCAGGAAAATAATCAACTACAATTGCATAACTTTAATTAACCTTACTCTTTTTTTTATATCAAAGGGATGCTAAAGATGAGCTTTTCAGAAATATTCTTTAGGTAACAACTGTCTTGTCATTTCAAAACTAGCATCTCAAATTTCTTGGTAAAAAACAGCTTTATTTCTGTAACAAACATACTTCTTCCAGCTAATTCTAATAACTTACTTTGTAGCTACTTAGGGCAATGAACCTAGCAACACAATCATCGGTATTTTAAAAAATACTGTCATAAAATACCACCAGATTGTCCCCAAAAAGTCATCACAGTCATCCTGCCATGTAGTCAAGGTGTTGTTGCACAGCACAGGACATTGTGTGATTGTGGCCTACTTGTCACACAGATTGGAACTATATTTATCTGTCTGCTCAGTCCCACGGGAAGAAGTGCTGGATGAAGGACTGGCAGGACTTCTTTAGAAGAGAACTGTTCTGGAGGAAACTCTGAGCAGGGACCAAACAGACCCCTCAGGGGTGGTGCAGGGCACTTGAACCATGGCCAAGGTGGGCTTCAGGACAAAGGGACTGGAAGATGAAGGGCTGCACTCATTTGGCTACAGAAAAAAAGTAAATTTGTCAGTCCTTAAGCCCTTGGGGTAGGAAACCGTTCAGTGCCTGTGGCTGTACTTCTTCTGCTGCAGTGTTACTGCAAAGTATTTCACCCCTTGCTCTCTTGCCTCTCTTCCTGCCACCAGCTTCCTTTTGCCTTTTTATAAATCAGTGAATGCACTAAGCAATAATATTGGGGAGGAAAACAGAAAAAGTGACTACTGAAGAAATTGTTAGAAGCAATTCACGTTTATTTTCAGCTCAGCAGGGTAGCAGGTTCACTCCTTCGCAGCTATTCACACAGCAATGTAACACTAGAAGCCGTGCTCCAGTTTTCTCCAGACATAAACCACAGAAGAATTTAGGTTAGAAATAATGATGCCTTCAAATAAGCTTCAAATATCATCTGATCACTGGCAAAAACAGGCCAACTGCAGACTTCAGGCTAGCTTTCAGCTTTGGTGCATGTCACTAGTGTCACAAAAGAGGGAAATAAACTCAGAGTTTGCATGAGCTCACAGATTACAAGCTCACCTCTCCCCAGGATTTCAAAACAGCAGTGACAGTGCTCAAATGCCTCTGAAAATGACTGAGAGACTCAGGGAAATCTCTCCTCCCCCTTCTCTACCACTTTGAAGAGTGTCTGTCACTAAGTGAGGGCTGTGAGTGTGAACATCACCAGAGTGATCCTGAATGGAGCCAGGAGCAGCTCAGAGCTCCTGCAGCAGCTGCATTCATTCCCTGCAGTGTGGCAGGTGGCACAGGAGCAATGCTGGAGCACAGCTCCTCTCAGAGAAACGTCACAGGAATCTGCCCTTAGCACAGCTCTCCAAAGAATACTTCCTAAGACAAGGCCCACAGAGGTCACCGAGCAGATTTCTCACAGATCTGTGGGGCAGGGATTTGACAGCTGGAATTGTGGATGGCACCATTCAGCAGAACAGCACGGTTCTGTACAGGGCTGGTGGACTCAGCCCTGTGGGAGACAGAGCACACAAGCAGGGCAGCATTAGAGAGGGATCCCCACTTTGGCAGGAGGGAGAACATCCCACAGCTTTGGAGGGAAGAGACCTGCTGCAGTTGGACTTGATGAGCTGATATCAGGGAGGATCCATCCCGGGACACAGGAGGTCTGGCAGTGGGACTTGTGTTACCTGGAGCTCAATGTGAGACGTGCAGTTTGCCAGTCTCACACTGGGCTCTCCATTTCCCATCACTAAAGAGCAGGTCTGTTCCACAAGGGATTTTTTTTGCTGCTCTACTAAAGGCATTTGGGACAGAAAGTATAAAGCATCCCAGTTAAAGTATCCAGTTAAAATCATCTATATGGATATGTGAAAGGTGGAAGCCTCTGCTTCATTAAGGTTATCTAATCAAGGACTCATTCAGTGCAAAAGAGCATAATGAGGATGAAATTATGAAACACAAATCCACAGACACAAACATTCAAGAAATAACAGACAAAACTGAGAAGACCAGAAGTCTTCAGCTAGTAATTGATGGGCCATCAAAACCTCCAGGCACAGCTTTGGACAGGGGCACCCTGGGCTTTGTAATGGATAAGAAGGGTGGAGTGAAAGTGGAGCAAGAGGATTTGAGTCCATTCAAGGTGGGCCTGTGTGCCTGTGCAAAACTTGTCGAGGAACTTTTACGGCATGAGGAGGAAAGAGAGGGGATGAGGTAAAGCAAGGGATGGGTCTGAGCCTGTGGGAGCAGCTGATGACTGCAGGCACGATGGCTGTGTCACAATCCTTTGCTTGCACGTGTGCCTGTATCTCTGTGTCTCTGGGACATAAAACCGGTGGGACCTAGAGGCAGGAATGTAGCAGCTGTGTCCATTAGGCTAAGATAGAGACTCCCAGCCCAATCAAGTCCTGGGTTTTAAAGGGTAAAGAAAGAAGCACCGTGAGGAAGGAGGAAATTTTGGGGCCATTTCTGAATGTGAACACCTATTCCCTTCCTTCCTACAGGGACATGCCTTTTGAGACTCAGAATTTCAGAGTGCCAGGCAGCTTCCCCAGCTGTGGGTTGTGAGGGCTGAACTCATGACAAACAAAACTCAGCTGAGGCAGGCAGAAAGGAGCAAGTCCCTCCTGCAAAGTGTCTAAGGGAAAGCCTTGCCTTTGCCAGTGCAGGGAGGTGTTGGTGGGTCCCAGGAGCCTTTCACACTCTCCCTTCCTCCAGAGGGAAGGAACTGCCAGAACAGTGCCTGGGATTTGCTCCCCCTTCATCCTGTCCTTGTCCCTGTAAAGGCACCCACCATTTCACTGGTACTCTGATCACCACATGGGCTCCCTGTGCCTGGCAGGATTCCTGGCTGGAACTCCAGTCCTCCTTTTCCTTGGAGGAGTAACACCTGCCTCTGTAGGTCACCCACTGCTCAGGGCAGCACGGGCATGGACAGCCTGAAGAGGAATCATACATGTCTCTTCCCATTATAGTCATGCCTAGTTCTTACAAACACGTTTCACAAATGCACTCTCAGAAAATGATTCTCCTCAGTTACAGTAATGCCATCCCTGGAGCTCTTCTGAGACTGGCAAAGAATCAGAGTCTCTGAAGGATTCTGTGAAGGGCATCCATTTTCCATGTGGAAATAGGTGTGAGAGCAAGTATTCTTTTAAAGAGAAGAGGTCCATGCTCTTCTTGGACCAATGAGCAGAATTTAAGAGCTCTGCTGTGCTCCCTGACAAAATTCTAAATTTAAATGAAGTCTTTTCAGTGAAGGAGATTTATTTACCGTTGTTAATAAAATGTCCTGCTATTCCCAGAAATACCAAGAAGAGGATCCCTAGAATCACTGCAAAAATCCAGCAGATAGTAGATGAAACAGGAGAACCTAACAAGAAGAAAAAGAACATAAATGTGAGAAAAGCAAGGTTTTCTTAATGGGAACATCTCCAGAAATACAATTCATGTCAAACTGCAATGTCAGTTTACCTCAAGCCTGCATCGTGTCAGAGTCCAACAATGTCTGACAGGGTTCTTTTTGATATTCCACACATTGATAATTTAACATTTAATAACAAATTTGCTTATTTGAGGGCATGTGATGTTTCATGAGATTCTGATTTAACAGAACCAACCACAGCTATGTGTTGGAAGCACAACTGAAAGGGACTCCTTGGGCTTGGACAGGTCGCTCTGTCTCATGCTGTGTGACCTAATAAGGTCTAAAGGAGATTTTTCACACCTCCACATCCAAAGATCTTCTCCCTCACTCCACTTTGTGGGGTATGTGGTTTAAGGGGCTGGCAGGTCCACGCCAACTTCAGGGACAGTCCTGTAGGAGTGAGCTGCAGGATGCTGTTGATCCATCTTCATAGAGTAATTCTGTGGCTTTTGATACTTCAAACTTATCCAGACAGGGTAGTGATTCAGGGGGCAAAATAAGCTAGTACAGTTCCTCCTAGAATCAATTGTGCCCACAGCAATCACACAAAGGATGAACACTGATGGAACAAAGAACTTTAGCCGTGTTTTACAGGTTTGTGACTCCTTGTGGGCAGATTTTTGTCATAAACATAAGATTTCTCCCACTTGCCATCAAGCTGGATCTAAATTCTGCCCCGACATCCCTGATTTCTTCACTGTGCTGCTGCAGCGGACTGTATATTGAAAAACTTAAATACAGAATCCAGGATTGAATTCAGTAAGATCAATAAAATCAATAATTCAGTGTAAGAGATTAAGTAATTACTTGTTAAACCTAACTCATCAAACTAAATGGAGCTGGAGTACATTTGTTTCAAAAATAAAACAAAACTTTGATCACAGACAATTCAACTTGTATCTAGCTCCTCTTTTCTTTCTCACCAACAGTAAACCACAGTAAACCCACACTTCCAAAAGATAACACCAGCTCTCAGGAAATGCTTTTTCTGAAGATGTTACTTTAAATCAGGCAAAAAACATCAGATTGTCTTGAAGACAGGCTGAGGTCAAGAGTTGAGAGCTGCAGCTCAGCTGTGCACAAGCTGTTAGTGTACTGAAAAAAGTAACAACTGACCATGACCAGACTGAGACATAAATATTTAATTGCTCTCGTTCTTGTTGCAATGGTTCAGGCAGAAAGTTAAGAAGGATTTCTCCAGTGGCAACAGCTCTGCTACAGCCTTTCCACATGAAAATATTCTCTTCTTACACACCCAAGCCTCATCCTTCGCCTCCATGTACTGAATTTTGAAGAATTAATCACAGGAAGCTGATCAAATAAAAAATAAAATACTTCTGCAAGGCCATATGGGAGTTGAGCACATCCCTTTCATTACAGTCACCCAATCAAGGTCCATTAAACTGCACAGGAGCATAATAAGGCACAGAGACACAAACTGGTGTACATAAAATAACAGAGGGAGCATTTTCCACATAGTATCAGAGGATGGATGTGAAATCCTGCATTGTTTTATTTCTGAAACTGTTGTACATGAAAAGGTGAGCAAAATGAAATGAAAAATCAAGACAGGCAATTTTTCTTTCATCCCTTGATTAGTTATCTTTGGTTTAACATCAGCATGAAGAACAATTCCTCACTGTGATCCTTGTGGATCCCTTCCAGCTCAGGGCATTCTATGGCTGTGGGACTCTATGAAGTAAAATGACCCTTGCAGAAGTGGGGACTGTTTAAAATCAAGGCAAGAGGAAAACCTCAGCTCAACTCCCTCTATCATAGATAAAAAGACCTCTTACATCATCCAAAACCATGAGAGTAACATGAAACTAATGAGAAAAGTTGCCTCTTTATGTGTCTTGGAGAGTTGGGGGGATGTTTGTGAATTTTTGCTATTTCTTGATGGTGCAGCACCTGCTATAAATAAAAGCAGGAGGTAGCACATAAACCAATGAAATCTCACATTCTCATGACCAAACCAAAGGACTCACCAAAAATGTAATTCTATGAATGCAGAAAAGCAGTACTGCAGTTCTTCTCTTCTGTGTCACTGAATGGGAATCCTTTGTAACACTAAGAAGATGCTGGAGTTCAAAATCTCTTAAAAAGCTCATATTTCTCATTTGTGGTTTCAGAAAATTCCAAGCATGGTGAAGCCAAATCACACCAGAAGTATTTAGTATCTCTGCCTCCTGTCTATTGTCACTTTTTGGACCTTTTTCACTCTTTGCCTGCTCTGGACAGGATTTCCTCATCCTTAGGAGACCTATTGGATCTAATTCAGTCTCTGATAGATGCCCAAAGAAGACAGGTAGAAGAGATAAACCTTTATATGTGCAATGAAAGATAAGCTATATTTGAGAAGAACAGAGAAACAATCCACCAGAAACCTACAAAATTATGCAGATGGCCCTGTCATCTTTGAGAAAATTAAATACAATAATTAAAGCCAAAATTTTTGATGGGAACAAAATATTCTAATTCATCAATTAAAACAAAGTCTATCACTAAAAACTGAAAAGCCATGATTCTTCACAAAACATCTGGGAAAAATTTCCACCAAGCCCCTATTGGGTTTACTATGGATAAATTTATGCATGAGTCTACATTGATCCTAAAATGGAGATTGGTACCTGGAAAAGATTTCTGCATAGACTACTTAAAAAAGCAGAAAGAGCAGTTAAACTAGGGTAACTCCACATGTACAATTATATTTATGCCACCATAAAATTTATTCTAATTTAGATTCAGTCACTTCCAAAACAGTAAGTTAACCAGGGAAAGACAAATCAGAATAAGAATGCTTACATTCTTAGAATGAATAAGGCCACTTTATTGAAGGGAAATGAAATTACATCTTATCATACAGCAGGAAAATGCCTTTCTGTGGGCAAATTCACAGGCAGAGCCTTGGCACAGATTTGCTTGCAGGGGAACCCAAAGTAGATCTTTTGTTAGAGGCTGTGAGGTGCTCAACATCTGAATTCCCATGGATTTCCTTGATGAGAGCTTTCACAGCAGAAATAAAATATGAGCAGTTGTGTAAAGCAGAGCACTGCTTTTTGTGCTCTGAGAACAGTGCTGCATCTGTTACCTTGAGCTCTCTGTTTAACAAGGCTCCCTGTGCGTTATTTGTCAGGTCTGCAGCAGCACTGGGGGCGCTTTCATAGGGATTGTATTACCTGCCACACACCCACCTTTCACAGGCAAGACCTTTCTGAATATCCCACTCCTGAGTGGGAGGTTTGAACCAATCAAATGCTTTTTGAAATGAATAGTTTATTCACCAAAGATAACTCTGAATTTAACCCACTTTACCAGGTAGCTTTGAACCTGTTTTCAAGCGAGGGAGACAGAAGAGGATGTTATTATTTTGCCATTTGGAAAAGAAAGTATCTCGATTTTCCAGGTCAGATTTACACCAAATGGTTTATGAAGATCCAGGTGACAATTAGCCAGCACCATAGGAAAAGTCAGAGAGCTGACTGCTCCCTCTTGAATGGACTTTGCAATGTCTCAGTGGTAACACATGTACTGTATGAACTCACATGACATTTATTTATGGAAGGAAACATCATTTCCTACAAAGCCTCAGTGACATAGAAAAAACAACTATTTCATTTGTGTCATTTTGCATTAAAAATAGAAAACTTCTTACCATTGGCTTTAAAAGAAGATTAAAAAATTGTGATGGAAACCAGAATGGAAAGAGCCATGCTAAGTAGGGGGATGCTGAGTGAAAACTGAATCCACTCTTCACACCAAATGGTAAAATTATTCCTTTAATGTGCATTTAGTATTTCACAAGGACCTTTAATGCTCAATGTGCCAAAATAATAAGAGGAAAAAAAAACCCCTAAGCTACTGTCAACTTTAGCAACCACAAACAGAAGTGAGAAAATTTGTTTACAGACTGATTCTGCTTCTTTTTAAATGAAAGCAAAATAGCCACAACTTCCAGTGCCTCAAATTTTTAACCAAGTCTGCATGTCCATTAAAATTAATGATCAAATCATTTCAGATAAGCTTTGGAGTACTCACCTGACCTGCACAGAAAGCACACTCTCCCTGAAGATGTATGACATTTGTGTAACAGCTTCTGCATCCACAGACATGAAGAGTTTTGCTTGGTTTTGTTGTTGTTGGGCAAAGAGGTGTGGGGGTTTGTGTGTTGGAGTACAGTGCCCATGCTGCCATGGGAAGCTAGAGTAAAAAGGACTGGAGAAATCCCAGATATTTATTGAATACCACCCCAGCACAATCCCCAGGACATCTCTTTCAAATATCCAACTGATGCATTTTCCTGGGACAAAAAAGATCAGGAAAAGTTTCCAGAAACCTCATGGTGGGTTGACTCTGGCTGAATGGCAGGTGTCCATCCAGCCACTCTATAATTTCCTCTTCTTAATTGCACAGGGGAGAGAAAATATAACAAAAGGCCCCAGGTCAAGATAAGGACAGCAAGAGATTGTTCACCAATTACTGTTACAGGCAAAACAGACTCAACCTGGGAAAAATTAGTTTATTGCTAATCAAATTAGGAAGTATAATGAGAAATAAAACCAAATCTTGAAACACCTTCTTCCACCCCTCCCTTCTTCCCAGGCTCAGCTTCTCTCCCACTTTCTCTACCTCTTTTCATCCAGCAGGGAGAATGGGGGTTGTGGTCAGTTCATCTCACATCATCTCTGCTGCTCCTTCCTCCTCTCCTCCTCAGGGGAAGGACTCCAGTGTGGGGTCCCTCCAAAGGAGACAAGATCCTTCAGGAATTTCTCCAACCTGAGTTCTTCCCAAGGGTTGTTTTTCATGATGTGCTCCAGCAGGAGTCCCTTTCCATGAGGTGCAGTCCTTCTCCAATGAGGGCTCCTCTCTCCACAGGTTCTGCCAGGACCCTGCTCCAGCACAGGCTTCCCTTGGAGTCCCAGCCTCCTTCAGCCACCCCCTGCTCTGTCTGGGCTCTCCAGGGGCTGCAGGTGGATCTCTGCACCCTCGTGCCCTCCATGGGCTGCACCATGGAACCTCGGGGGAATCTCAGCTCTGGAGCCTGGAGCAGCTCCTGCCCCTCCTTCTGCCCTGCCCTGGCTGTTTGCAGAGTGCTCCTCTCACATTCACACTCCTCCCTTGCAGCTGCTGTTGTGCAGTATCTTTTACATTCTCTTATATATGAATGACAGAGGTGATACCAGTGTTGCTGAAGGCCTCAGCCTGGACCAGCAGCAGGTCCATTGTGGATCTGGGGGAAGCTTCTGGAATCTTCTCAGACAAGTCACCTCTGCAGTCCACCCCACCACCAAAACCTTGCCACACAAACCTAACACTCTTTTAACTCAAGTTTCTCATTACATTTTCTACAGCTCTAAACACACTTTACTCCCAAATGACCACTGGCAGAACGGTACCAACAGGCTGATTGAACAGTGATAACAGTTTCTTGTGTCTGGCACAGAGGAGAGATTTTACAGACGTCTGAAGAACAAAGGGATCCCTTCCAACGTATGCACCTCGTTCTGAGCTTGCAAAATAGTTAGAAAGGGAAAAATCTGAGACTTCTTTCTCCTTTACCAAAACATGAAAGGACCCTTCAGAGGACTGTGTATTCCTTCACCAGGCTGTGCACATCAACACCAGCAACATCAGCATAGAGTTCAGGCACCACTGGCTCAGGCACCTGCAGCACTGTGTGTCCATTGCTTGTCTTTGTGGCTGTTTTCAGGGAGCACAGGAGGTGAGCTGGAGAAGGCCGGTGAGCTGCACTCCACTGCCAGCAGGACTTCATGATGCAGTACCTGGAAATTATAAAATTATGAAATTACGTCTTCATGCAAAGAAATGTACTTCCATCTTCCCTGTAGATACTTTGTTCATTTCAGAGGATATCCTATAAGTTAGAGAAGAATCATTCCCCAGTAGTGCTGCACCCTGCAAGGAAGCAGCGGAGCAGCAAAATGCAAGGGCACTTAAAGAAACAGAAACACGTGTCATTTTCAAGAGAAAGAAACAGAAACACGTGTCATTTTCGAGAGACAAAAAGGTTTGGTCACAGAGGTTTTATGCAGCAGAACCCAGTAAGGAGATGTGGCAGACATAAATCTCCTCAGCAAGGAGGAGACTCTCAGGTTACTCTCAGTACAGTCTAGACTTAGAAATCTTGTGTAAAATCTCATTTTCTATGTCTCACTTCCACTTAGCTCTGCCAACCTCCTGTTCAATTGTCCATAAAGCAAGTGGCTTACATGGCTTGCTGGCAGGTCGAGGGCTGCTTCATAATGTTCTGTTTCTGCAGGTATGATAAAATGTCAGAAGGTGGCACCTCAGGATATGGTGGAGCACCTGGAAGGGCAAAAGGAGAAACAGTAGAAAACTCTAAGGCAATGGTTGCAGAGAGCAGCTTCTGTGCAAAGCTGCCTTCCTTCCCTACCAAAATCTGTTTTCCTACCACAATTCACAATAGTAGAAAGTCTAAAAGGAATTGACAAGACTTTTCAAATTGAAAAAAAAAAGGGGTGCTTATTTAAATGGCCCAACTTTACATTCTAAAATTCTAGATTTTGGGTCTTGTTAATTTGCTGCTTCCTTACGTATTTTTTTTTATTAGCTTTAAATCTTCTTACCTAATGTAATCATTTCATACAGTAGAATTCCAAAAGACCATCTGCAAGAAAATAATAAAACAAAACAATGTTGTTTGCTGGCTTAAATACATAAAAACAGCTAGGCATGGCCTGCAGATGGGAGAAAGTATGAGCTGTACAAGTGGAGCATTCTGATGAAACTAGATCTACCTTCCTGTGAACTTCAGCACATGAAATGATACATAAAGGAGTGAAAGAGACAGCTCTGACAGACAGGTGAACTTCTAGTCCCAAAAGGAAGCCATACATGTCTGCCTTGATGGTAGGGGGCTGGCTCAGGAGCCTCTCTGGTGCCTGCCACTTGACGGGCACTTTCCGTGTGACTGAGCTGGCACCGTGTGTGTGAGTTTCGTAGGCCAGGCCCAAACCACAGAGCTTAGCAGTGAAGTTGTGATGGAGAAGGACATTCCTGGCAGCAATGTCACCATGGAACAAGTGCTTCTCTTCGAGATAAGCCTGGGAAATTGGAAAAGAAAGAAAACAGGATGACTTAAAAGGAAATTTAATTGATACAAATTTTGACTGAGTTTATGCTTGTCTTCAACATGTAGAGATGTGCTCACGAACATAATGGAAGCATATTTTAACAAAGCCTTTATTGTCACTGCTTAGGCCAAGAAGACTTAAGCCACAATGCAAACTTGTGTTGCAATCAAGCAAGAAGGAAAAAAATGCAGCCAACGTGAGCAGACTTACCAGAGCTGCTGCAACCTGCTGTCCAACCTCATATACCTGCCTCTCAGTAAGGTCATAGGGGACACCATCCATTGCCATTACATCCTAGAGACAAAATAAGGGAGCTTGGTTCAAACAAATGCCACAGCAGTAGGATGGGGGGAATGTTTCCTTTTCATCTATCTAATCTTATGCTCCTCCTTCTCACAATTGCTCATAAATTGACTGAAATGTAAGAGGAAGTGGATGGGAGATGCTGATGGTGTGTTGAGTAAGACAAGTAAGACAAGAGACAACTGGGCAAATTGACACGTGGAGAAAAAATTAATAGGTGAGACAGAAATTGTCAGAATGACAGTGAAGATTGACAATCCACATAGATGAATGAAAGATATATTATAAATTAGAATGATGAGTAGAAAACACATTTCTAACATATGAATTGGGTACCTGGTATGAGACTAACAGTTCATCTCTCCTACTACCCTGCCTGTAACAGTAAGAGAGAGGAGAGAGAGAATAAGGTAAGCACCCAATGTTCTTCCTGTGCCATTTTACAGCCTACAGATACATTCTATTTAAAAACTTCCAGAGAGGGTCATGGTTTCAGTAACCTTTGCAAGGTTACCTTCCATAACTGACCTCATATGAAGTGTCAGTTTCTACAGCAGTCAGTGACAAGACCACTCCTCCACCACCAAAACCTCTCACTTCAGTCAGCTCCTCACTTCATGAAGAAACAGTTCCATTTGTTTGGTTTGTACATGATACGTACTAGCTTTATTTGCTACCACCTGGACCTTCTGCTGAACAGGACAGGAAGCAATCCTTCTGTATTTAGAGTTTCAGATGTGGGAGAGTGATGGACTTGCATGGTAACAGCAGAGTTTTGTTTCTGAGCCTTTTGTAACAATGAATCATAGAATCGCAGAATATGCTGAGTTGGAAGGGACCCATAAGGACCATTGAGTCCAACTCCTGGCCCTACACAGGACATCCCAACAATCACTGACAGAGTTGTCCAAATACTCCTGGAGCTCAGCCAGCCTTGGAGCTGTGACCATTCCCTGGAGTGCCTGTTCAGTGCCCGACCACCATCTGGGGGAAGAATATCTTCCTGCTACCCAATCTAAACCTCCCCTGATATTTGGGCTCTTTTTCAGCTTGAGTTAACATTTTCCATGGACTGCATATTTTCGTACTATCAGACCTCATCCCACCAGATTTTACCTTTCATCAGCAATGAGCAGACATGAAGCCATCAATCACATATGTGAAACTTCTTCCTGTGCATTATTTAATTTTTAACTATGCTGAATTTCATCTGTTCTTTTTACTGACAAGTCTCTCAATCTTGGAAGATCCTCCTGCAATTCCTTTGGGTCAGCCCTTGCCTTTACTGGCTGGAATCATCAGCAAATATCACCACGTCACTGTCATCCCATTTTTAAGTTATTAATACATGCAATGAACAGCACCATGTCCTATATATCTGACCTCCCTTCAGTGCAACTACCAACCTTTCATTCTTATATTATATTTCCTGTCTTTTACCAATTAGTTATCATCCCATGACCTTCCCCCTGTGTTGTAATTGCTCTTCTTTTTTAAAAGCATTTGGAGTGAGACATGATTTAAAACTAGAAATTCAGGTGACTGTATGAATTCATTCTAATTCCATTGCCTGCCATGCCTTTCAATGGTCTGCAAAGCAGGACCTGTGTAGAACTTCTTTGGGGCATGGAAATGGGTTTCATTGATATAGAGGGATGCATGGAGAGATGAGAAAAAAAAAATCAGTTATGACTCATGGATAGATATGTACCTAAGGAATTTAAGAAGCTATTCTGTCATCATTTCTTTTGACTCACCTTCCGACATGTCCACAGAAATGTCAGCAGGTCACCAAGAGACACATCTTCCATGACCATATAAAGTGGGAGCTTGTCTACACAACATCCAATCAAATCAACCAGGTTCTCATGATGGCCAAGTTTTTGATGGAATTTAATCATTCCCAAGAAATCCTTTATTTTCTGGGGATTAGCCGGGTCTGAAAGAACAAAAGAAAACAAGTTAAAACGAAACAACAACAAATGGAAGCAGCAAAGAACAGACTGACAGCTAAAATCAACATGGTCAGCAATCTTTAATCCTACCAAGACATTCCTACAAGATCATCTCGGACTTATTCCACTGAACATAGCTTGTTCTTGGCCAGTACTGATGGCAACGCTCTGCTCCGTGTCTGGGATACAGAGACTGTACCAAAGTGGATCCTGACCACGAGCCTCACCTTGCAAGGCTTTCAATACCACAGTCTTAGTCTTCCCAGAGCTCCCAGTTTCCAACTGTGCTCTGTAGATGCTCCCATAGGCACCAAGTTTTATCAGCTGCAAGGTGTCTGGTAAGAGTTTCTCTCGTGGTATCTCTAATTCTTTCACAGTCAAGGATGCAGAATTTAGCAGGTTCTCCACATATCTCTCACTCAGCTGGATGTAGTGCTTCTCTGTTGAGCAGGGCTCCTGCTGATTCTTTCCCATCACTGCCAAAAGCAAAACATATTATGTATAAAACGAGACAGATGAACTCTTGTAATAGGTGGCAATGCTCACCCCTCTATGCTCTTTAATTTTTGCTCTCCAGTGTTTCAGAAATCAGGGCGAAGTAAGGAACTGTTATTGTATCCTATTTATCCTGGCCCTTGAAGAGGAGAAAATTTATCTCCCACTCTACTTGATGAAAAGACAGAACTAGTCTAGAAATTTCTCTAGAAATATTTTACCACATAACCTTTACAGATAAGACACATTTGGACTCCATTTCCATGTGCTCAAGCATCACTATTTTTTTTATTACCAGTTCTCAACTATTTCTCTTAATATAGACTCAAGAGGATGTTTCCCTCTACATACCCAAAATGAGTTCAGAACTGTATTTTCATTTCCACACAGCCACACGTGTATCAACAACAAACCTTTCCTTACCCCCTCACCAGTCCCTGTTCTACTTCATGTTGTCTCCATAGGAAGAGGGAGACAGCAGCTTGAAATTAAATTTATTAAATGGCAGCATAGAAAATGGATTAACTAGATGTAATCCACATCAAAATTACTATCATTCATAACTACCCCAGTAAAACTCTCCTTGCAGCAGCCTCCAGAAGGCTGTTACATAAATACAGTTTGCAGCTCTTGTGATGCTACCACAGCATGTTAAGCAGCTTACATGGCATGATGCTTTAGATTTTCTCAGATCCATCTACACTACAGCTTCCACTACTACTGCTGCAGCAAGGAGTAAATCAGGATTCAAATCTTTCTGATGTTCACTGGATTGCTGAATACCACTCAGGATCCTCATAAATGGTTCTGCCTAACAGCTCAAGCGATGGGGAAATGGAATTGGCTTCTGGCCACTGAAACCAATACTCTTTCCTCTGGTTAAAAAAAAAAAATTTACCTTGGGTTCCTTGGGTTGGTGCTGATTGCTCCTGCTTTGCTCGCAGGCCACGGCAGTGAAGCCAAAGGATCACAGTGAGCACAATGACAAAAACTCCCACCAGGAGAACTGGGACAACAATCACTTCTGTTTGATGTTCACGTACAACTGTCAGCAGAGAAAGAAAACGGAAAACCAAGGGATAAGCAGCAGGATGGTTCTGTATGATCATGTAGAAACAACTCATTTCAGTAACTTTCAACCCGAAAAGTGTGTGTTCCATCCTCTCTGGAATAGCTGAACACTGTTAGAGCTGCCACCTTGTTTTTCAGAGGTGCTGAGTACCTAAATTACATGAAATCACTAAGACTCCCACATCTAAGGTCACTTATTTAGATGCCCTAGGGAGGCCAGGAGCTGTGGCCATTTGAAGTACCATCCAGCAGTGAAACAGAAACAGCACTGGCAGCAGGACAGCAGGGAGATGGGATGGGCTGGATATTGCTCTGTCATCAAGTGTAATTACAGCTCCAGCTCCTTCCACTAAAGTTACACAGAGAATTTTAAAGGAAACTGGGTGTGGGCACCTTTGGAATTTGACTGGAAGACATTGCAATTAGCAAGGCTTGTGAAGGTAACTATCTTTATCCTTCTCTCCAGATCTGGAGGTGGTCAAGACCATTTTTTTTCAGTTCCTAAAGATGACAGAAAGTCATGAAATCAAAATCCCATAAAACTGGTCCTGTGGGAAGCTGCAGGGACTCTTTAATGACTCCTGTACGCCTCATTCAAAGTAGGAATTCTCTAAAGTGGCTGAAATTGTGAGAGTAATCCTGCCACAGAGGCTTCATCCCCATGAACACTTCTCCCCTGAAACACAATGCAGAGAAAGCTCCATCAAATCTTTCTGTGTGGGCTGGGATGCAGGTGGAGGAGGAGAAAGGGCTTGCCACACTTTTTAGTGAAGCTGGCCTTCCTGCCCAGCACGTGAAACCTTAATAAAGGAATGTGTGAATCTTACCACATAGCTTGTCATTGCTACTGCACTCCAGCAGCACCCGTGAGAATCTTTTCACATCCCCTGCCATGTTCAGTTACAAGCAAGCAGGTCTCCAACCCCCACCTCCTGCACAGACATAAAGAATAATAACAAAATTTATTAGGAAAAAGGATGATGATGAAGCAACAAGCAAAGTGAATAGGGAGCTTTCTAGCCCTTACAATCAGTGGCTGCATGAAGCATCACTGGGATTTGAAGGCTTAGAGAATTCCACTGTCACATCCTATGCATGACCAGAGAAAATTCAGGGTTAATCTTGTTCTACAGTGCTCCACAAGCAAATGAGGCCTAAAGGCTGGCATATGTACAAAAATCCATAGATATGGACTTAATTCTATTTAAAGAACATCTAATACACTCCAAGCTAATACATTTTTTAGACGCTAGAACGGCTCAGGATTTTATCTTCTGGTCTGTTACAAGTGAACGGATCAACAGCATGCACAGAAAATGTCATTCTTGACTACAGTCCTTGGCACAACTCCTACTGTTGCTGTACAAAGACAAGGAGAAAAAATAGTTGCCATTAGGGCTCTGTGGTACTGATTTCTGAGCACTGCCAAGTCTGTAGGTATTCTGAAGCACATCTGCAACTCTTCTGCATTTGTAGCTGAAAATGCAGAGCCTGTACAAGCACGCACCTTGTTCAGTCATTGCTTCTTATAAACGTAGCTAAAATTTAAGACTTAACAGCTTGGCAAACAGTATCATCTAGAACATTTTATAGGAATTGTGACTTTTATCCTGTAAGCACCTACTTTGTTTCCAGCTATGAGTTTTAGGCAATTAACCTCAATGGCAAATATAGGGCTTTGCTTTTATGGAATTTGGTGATGAAACGTTTAACAGTTTGTTCTCGTGCTTAAAATTAATGAGTGAAATTATTCTCTACCAGTTGCACAACAGAGGCAGCAGAGAAAGGAAAATTGAATGTATCTGCTTTAAAGTATCACAACAAATCCGTTTCCTTCTTTTATTTAATTTCATTCTTAATGTGCTAGCAGATTTGCCTGGTTCCAAGGTGTGGCTACACCAGGAATCCAGTTAAAGGAGTAATAACACAGCAATAATACCAAGCTTTTCAGGTACACTCTGAAAGCAAGCACACTAAAACAACCCACCTCAGCTGTAACACACACAAATACACAGGACCAGCCCTGGCTTCTTTTACTCTCAGTTACACACAGACTTCAGGACCATTAGCCAGCAGTCATTTTGTATAATCTAAGTCATGAACAGTCCAAGCTCCACCTTAAAACTTGCTAATGGCTTTGTAAGGGTGCTTACTAGAAATGCACACTGACATTTAAACACCATGCATGCACAGGCACACAAAAGCATACACCCCCCAGTTTGTGCTTAGAGAGAGCAGCAAAGATCCATGGAAAGAGCTCTGACACAGCAGCCATGTCTACACTGGTCCCTGTTGTAAAAAACATTCCTCCCTACTCTTTATGCACCTCCCAGCAGTGATGCCAGTGGGTGGCACTCATGTTTTCCAACCATACTCAGGGCAGAACCTTGGGATCCAGGAATGAAAACACTGGCAGCCATTGGCACTTTATTTGCCCTGGCACTCCCATGTGCTGCAGTTGCTTATGGAGGTGCTATCACTGGAAAAGCTTGATTACAGAAGCCCACTGACACTCTGTCTCTATCCTCTTGCAATACTCAACAAGCAGAAAAAGAAGTTTTGCTCAGTAAGGTAATTCTGAAGTGCCTTTCAGTGCTACTTTTCAGACAAAGACCAAATTAATTCCCATACTTGTTTCTGCAACTTACTTGTCTAACAGAACATCACTGCAGTTCTTATATTCCTCTCCTCACAAGGAGAATGGTAGCTCAGAAATTCACAGAACTCATAATATTTTTTTGCAATGGGAGACACATGAAAATTATGTGGAACTAACATGTTCATGTACATACTCAACACAGAGCAGGACTATTGACAGTGCTCAACTACTTATTTTATTAGACGAAGACATTTTTCCAGTACCAAGACAGGATAAAGGAAACAAAAACACCTTAAAAGGTTCAAAATCTCTACCTCAGTGGCATTCTTATTTTTCTTGCCTGTGTGTTAACACTGTACCAAGATCAGAGCTGTGTAGATCATGTGCACACGTGAACTGTATTACTTCAATATAGAATTTGCATTAGAGAATTTGTACAATTTCAANCTTGAGGCTGTTTCATCCTGTCCCTGTTCCCTGTGAGCAGAGCCCGATCCCCCCCAGCTGTCCCCTCCTGTCAGGAGTTGTGCAGAGCCAGAAGGTTCCCCTGAGCCTCCTTTTCTCCAGGCTGAGCCCCCCCAGCTCCCTCAGCCCCTCCTGCTGCTCCAGACCCTTCCCCAGCTCCGTTCCCTTCCCTGGACACGCTCCAGCCCCTCAATGTCTTTCTTGTGCTGAGGTTCCAGAGCTGCCCCAGGGTGTGAGGGGTGTCCCCAGCAGTGCCCAGCACAGGGGACAGTCCCTGCCCTGGCCCTGCTGCCACACCATGGCTGCCACGGCCCGGGTGCCATTGGCCTCTTGTCCCCCCGGGCTCCTGTCCAGCCGCTGTCCCCAGCGCCCCCAGGGCCTTTCCCAGCTTTCCAGCCCCTCTGGCTCAGCCTGGAGCTGCAGGGGTTGCTGTGACCCGAGGCAGGACGGGGCCCTTGGCCATGTTGAACCCCACACAACTGCCCTCAACCCATGGTTCCAGTCTGCCCAGACCCCTCTGCAGAGCCTTCTGACCCAAATCCTGATGTCAAAGCTAAATATACAATGAAAACCATGGCACCTAAAAACAGCAGAAGCAGCTGCTCTTAGACAGTGGGAAACACAAGGCAAAACCTTAGCAGAATTAAACTACAGTCACCTGCAAACTGCTCTTAGCAGACTACCTGGTGCACTGCATGGGGTGCAGCAGTTCCACAGCCTGGCAGCAGTGACAGGTTCATTAACTCCCATCCCACACTGACACTGCTCCTCTGTGCACATTTGCCAACAGGATGATCACTTGGGGAAAGGTGGCATTTTGTTTCCAGCCACGTTTGCTTGCCAAGCTGTTTGGCTGCCCTGGCAATTTACACAAAGCACAGAGGGCAACAGAAGGACAGGAATAAGCAGCTAGAAAGTGGCAACTGTGGGAGCTGCTTAAACCCGTTCAGGAAGCTCAAATACTGAATGTGAATGTAGCTCAGCTGAATGACGTGCTCACCAATGCCAAAAGAAAGGATTATCTCTTCTCTCTGTCTTCGCATTGCTTGTTTTGCCCTCAGTTGTGCAACTGATCACGTGGTAAACTGATTCAAACCACTAACCTAGCAGGAAAAATCCACTGCTGTTTTGCCATGGTGATTTCCTGCCATTTTAGTGGTTGGTATTACTCAGGGGTGAATGGCTAATTCATCTAAAGCTGCACTGTGAAACCACTCCCTGTGTCAGCACAGATCCACAAGCACTGTGTGCCAGCAGAAGCCTTAACTGTGATTTTTCCAGTCCCCTGCCATTCATTCTCTCATGGATACTGTCCCCTTAGCAATAGCAGAAGCATTCACATGGCAATATGGTAAACAGAACCAGGAAGGTGATCTGCCCTAAAATAATCAATCCTGTCTGACATTTTATGGCCTTAAAAGTTCTCATCAAGCTCAAATTATGTTATTTAAAATGCCAGGACTAAGTCTTAAGAAGCCTGAGTGACAAACTTTGTGGTGAAGACTGAAAAGAAAGAAATATCAAGACTTAACATGTCCATGGAATATATGGGAACAGACAGCTTGAATACTTCCCACACAGAAGCTGCCTGCTGCTTGCTCCTGCCATGTTCAGGAGAAGAAGTTGTCCATATTCACAGCAAATATACAGTTTTTCCCCTGAATATGTCTAATTTGTGAGCTACCAGAAGTTCCCATCATCAGTGCAAACATGTAAATCCTTGAGTAATGATTAGCTAGAGGTCTAAAAAACCAGCTGATTAATATAAATTAAAAAAAAAAAATAATAAAGGCTAAGATTCATCTGGATCTTCATTAGACCCTTTAAAAAGTGCTATAAGCTGATATGGACTTAATGCAGTTACTTCTCCAGACATCCTGTCCCATGTTAACTGCACATCACTTTATTATAAAAATATTCTTACGCTTATTTTCCACGCACCAATTGTGAGGACCAGCTGTAACATGACCACAGGCACATAAAGAACAGCTGAGTAATTCAGTAACTTCAGTCCAGCACACTGCCTGACTGATAAAAGCCAAATCCTTAAACATTATGTCTCCTCTTTAATTTCTTGCACTGGCAGAACCTTGCTCTCCAGCTTTTCCAGTTACCATTTAGTGCTGCTTTTATTATTTCCCTCCTGTTTTATCTGACCTTTGAACACGGTCAACAGTCAAGGCTTTGGCAGCTGCTTTGCACAAGCGCGCTGTGCTGGCTGTGCAGCAGGAAGGGACAGGAGCTACCAGGGAATTGCAGGAACCAGAACAGCAGGAAACGACCAGCTGTGGGCAGTTGTGGACCATGAACGTGAGAGAAGAGGCAGAAATAAAGCACCACTGTAAAGCAAACAGTGAAAAAGAGATTTTTTTTTTCTCCTGCCATGTCCACCATTTGCTAAAAGCAGAATCCAAAACAAATAATAAACGAGCCTGACAGGTTTCAGCTGTGCATTTGTTAGACTACAGATTCTACCTCTCCTGCCTCCAGAAGACCTTAGTAACTATTTCCAACAGCCTGGCAGACCATCACATCTTTGCAAGGTTTCCCTGGCCTGTGGAGTCATCTCATCTCTCACTACAAGGCACCCTGTGAGGTTGCCAAGCAGCATCTTCGACTGTGCAGAATGGGAAATTCTGACCGGCAACACTTGAGTCTCTTCTGCCCTTGTGAACAAGGATTAAAAATAATATCCTGTGGCTTGCTGTAACACTGTCTCAGCAATAAAAGATTTCATACTATAACTCACTTTTGAAATAGCTGGTAGCTGTGACACCCGGTAAGAAAACAAAGTGTTTCAAAATCACATACAGAGACACAAGATTTTCTCTTGGTCCAAAATTAGAAGTAATACTTGAATATCAAACCTAGGCTACCTGCTACAGAAGCATATTAAGGGAGTGGAAGAAAATTTTGAAAAGAAAGAAAATTGAAAGAAATATTTTGAAGAGCTAGACCATAGAGAAAATAGCAATTAATGAGGTCCATGCTGCTATTTGAGCAGGTGGTTACTTAGAGGAAACTTGGCTCCTTTTCAATATAGCAGAAAAACCAAAGTTAACAGCCCCTACTGCACTGAGAAATGAGTCAGAAGGACTCAGTGCTGCTGTGCTAAAAATGTTAGTTCTAACTGGCACCATTTCAGTGGAGATATGCAAGTTCTTATGGTGCTAGGTTTTGCTTAAACTCAGATTATCTATAAAATTTAATTTATCTGTGCTGCATAAGGAAATCTAAGTATAGAAGTGTGAAATGGTACAGGAACCTGAATGGGGATTAAGACAAAGGTTTTTTTTTTTCTAATGTGGACATGGTCTACTATAGTTTCTTGAAAATTAACATATATCTTGAGCATTTCCACTGAATTAAGGCCACCAAAAGTAATTCCTCACAGGTAATCTGAAGAATAAGTTAAAATGATAAAAAAACTCCATGGAATACATTAATATGAAATCCTTAATGAGCAGGCTATTAAAAGTCTAGAGGCCAAACTTTCAACAGTACACTCTCACCTACAGCTTCCTTTTATGAACTCAAAATCATATCCTACTTTTGAAAATGTCTCCCTGCTGACTGAGCTCTGTTTTTGCTGATAGCTGCCTGTATGAAGCCTGTATCAAACCCCAGCACAAATACAGAAATGCTGAAAAACTGTGACAGCAAAAGCTACGACAGAACATGAGAAGAATTAAGGATTTTTGTTTCAAAGGACCACACATACATGTAGCTCCTGTTGTGAAAAACCTGCTGTGTGATCAAAATGATGCATGACATCACGTTGCTGCTTAATGGTTTAAGAAATCCAACATAGATCTGCTTTCATAAATTCACAGCCACCTGAAGCTGTGTAGACAACTTTAGCTTCAGTTTCCCAAGTTCTGAAAGTTTCTTGGTGGATTTAACACAGACTTTGTTTGTAATTTTATCAGTAGCTCCTGGACACACAGGTAAACACAGGAAATCTACATATCTGCACCACTTTGGGTTAGAGTTCACTGCCTCACAATCAAGCAACAGTGACGGAAGTAAAATGGTAATTAGTTCTGAATTCAGCCCTAGGCATGCATTACTTAACTAAAGACTGGACATATTTATACACACATGCATAGCATCACCTTGTTTCAGTGAACTGAGACTAATTTTATACAAAACTTAATTACTTTGTTAATTTCTTCCTCTTTAAAAAATGCCTGTGAGCTATGATGTTCAAATCAGCCAGCATATGGAGGACATCCCTATTTTATTTTATTCTCAAACCCCAATACCATTATGATCACAGAAATTACTAGAAGTAGCTTCACTACGAGCAGTAAGCACATGCACATATGTATATGCACACATACACAGACATAGAGTACAGCTACCTTCTAATTCAGGTCACATTTATGTTAATAAAAGTCTTTTAAGAAATAAATATTCATGGGCTGACCTTGCAGAAGTGCTTTCTCTCACTTACCTGAATGACACCACCTCCCTCGCCCTGTGGTTGTCTTTTCCTGAAGCTCTCCCGCTGCCGGTTCCGTTTGTGAGGCCCCTCCCAGGAACGCTGGTGATTACCTTGGTGATTACCTTGGAACGGTTGTAATTCTTATGACTAAGTTCCTCCTCACTGATTTTTCTACTCCAGTCCCGCCCAGCTTCGGTTCTTTGCTCCTCTAGGTCTCCTCAGCTGTCTGCCCAGGGATGTCCAACAGGCAGCTGACAGGGAGGCACACTCTTGCAGAACAGGTCTGCCTGGCTTGCACACAGCAGCTGCTCACGGGCTGACTACAGAGACGGGCACAGCCAAGAGCCCTCGGGCACGCACCTGCAGCGGGGTTTGAAAGAGAGACCTGGACAGATCAAGAGAGACAGGTTATGTAATAATCAGAATTCGTACACTTCTGGTTACAGGCTTACGTTTAGAAAGAATGGGCTCTTGGAACAGAAAATCTGTACAAAACCCCCAGGACTCCAGAGGCTGAAAAAGCGTTCTGTTGGGAACACAGTCCGCAAATGAAGAAAGAGATAAAAGATTAATAGTATCAAAACATGCTACAGCAGACAGCAGAAATAGAGGGTTTTTCACATTCTGCCTTGCCCCTTGGTGTCCCTCCTGCTGGGACTGTCCACACATTCTGCCAAACCTTTGGCAAGTTTGGCTTTCCCCTGCCCTTTCCTCATACCACTCTGATTTCTCCAACCACACTAGACAGTATTTCTGAACTTCCCTGTGACCTTTTCATACCACAGTGCCCTTGGAGTCTCCATTGTGCTCTGCTGGTGTTCTCAGCTGTCGTGGGGTGTAGTCTTCATCGCACCTCAGCGTTTTAGTTCTGGGGACTTTCTTCCAACCAATGCATGTACACAAGTCCTAGCTGTTGGCCTGCCCTTCCCTATCACTGATAAATCCTGTGTTAAGAGTTTTGGACTCCTGAGTCCTGGTTATATGAGTCTACACCAGATTATTTGCTTACCTACTTCATAGGAGTGAGAGGCAGTTGCATTTAAGGAATAAACAACATGAGACCTATTTCTTGTTCAGAGGCAAACTTCATTTCACAGTCAGCAACTTCATGCAGGTGGCTTGGGGAAGATGCAGCAGATTATATGATCTCTGCCACCTGTTATAGCCAAACTCACCTCCTCCTGTTAACATTTCATCACACATATAATGATGTTGTTGTGGGGAAAAATTTAGTTGTGGCACAATCAATACTTTTAGGTATCAGAAGACAATAGTTAATTTAAGAGAGACTTCTCCTTAGCATTACTCTTTCAGCTGGCATTTACCCATGCAAAATGGTAAAAACCAGGAGTAATTTTTTTCATTGCTTGATCTCTCTACAAACACTAGCAGGAGTGGGCAAAATAGTATCAGGAAAATAGTCCTGTGATATGGATTTTTATCCCTTGAGAAACCAGGAGAGACATCTAGACCAAAAATCTTCTTGAATTAGAAAGATCCCTACAGCAGCAGAATGTAGGCTTAGACTCTGGTTTCAGCTTTCCTCTCACTCTGGTACTAACTTGCATTGAGCCTCTGCAGTGTTTTCCCCATGAAGGAGCAGGGGATCTGTCTTATACCTCATTCTCCATTAAATAGCAGGTAAAATGCAAATAATAGTTCCTCATTTAAATTAGTGAAATTACTGAAACTAGTTACATTCCACAGGCACCTTCCTCAAGGGCATCTGGAGGAAAACCTATTCAGATTCCTGTTTAAAAATATAACAGCTGAAAAATCTTCCTCCTTCTTTCAGTTTCTACACTTCCCTACTGAGGAAGAGAGTGTGAAAGGCATAGGGTTAAATATTCAGGGTAAGCATACGCAAAAGCAGCAATGACTGCAGCTTTTAATTTCCCCCACCCAGTCTGACTAGTTGGATAAGACATTTTAATGGTTCAGAGTTCAGACTTCAGCCAATATAATCCTCCTCATTCATGAACAAGCCTTTCCCCCTGTTTGGTGAAGGGACAAAAGTCATTTATTGGTCCAGTGAAAAATGGACTTTTCCTGCTATGTCTTGTATTGTATGTGCATCCACAAAGAAAACATTGCCTGTTTAACATCCTCTATCCTTCTCTGCTTTTTTCCTCATGATTAAGCACACTGAAAGGCAGCAGACTGGCAGTTTTATTAACATAACCATCCTCTTTTATCTCCAAGACAGCTGTAGCACACCTAGAAAGCATCCTAACCACACACAGCTGCTGCACCATAGCCTCAAGATGGGTTCTGGGACTAAGTAGTAAACATCTTGCTTTATTTTCACGTTTCATATAAGACTTAAAACTGTGGCTTGTAGCTGATTGACTGTAACTGATCTTTTGGTCAATTTAAGCCCACAGAGGTGTAGAAACTCAGAAGATATGGGGCTAAGGTGTAAGTCTCAAACAACAAGAGCCAGATGGCTGCAGAGCCAACCAAGGATTGCTGGTAATAACACACTGTGAGAAAGAACAAGATGTGGCTGGGGATGGAGTCATGCAGAGGAAGGGCAGCACTTTTCTGGGACAAACACCCTTGATGTAGTTTCTGCAGATAAGCACAATATGGCACAGCACAGGAATGATCTAAAACTGAAAGTAAACTTCCCATCATTATCCCAAGTGTCTGCTCTGCCTCATGAGCTTTTCCTCTCAAGGTAGCAGGTTTTCTTAAACAAGAAAAATTACAAGCCTATTTTTTTAATGGCAATTCTATTGTGATTTTCAGTTCAGCCCTGCAGTATTTGTTATTTAAAATTTCCAAAGGTAGCACCATTTGAAAATAAATAAAGTAGAAAATTGAAATGACCTAATGATTAAGCATCAATCTTCATCACCCAGCTGAAGGTCCAGTAATTTGCTAGAACTTCCTCTATTGAAGGATTTTACTCAGCCACTTTTGAACCTCTGCAGAACTTTAGCAACACAATGCTCTGTGATAAAGTTGCATTCATGCAACTTAGGTGAATAAATACTTAATTTTGTTTCTTTTGAAGACAGATGCTCATCTTCAAACCAGCTACTCAGTTGGCAGAGCAATGAGTGGTGAATTGCAAGAGATCAGCACATCCGCTGCATAGTGAGCATACTAATATACAAAATAATTTAAAGACAAGACTAAGTTTGTGTCTATGTGAATGAAAAAGGATAACAAGAGACAGCCCAAACCATTCAAGGTTTGGATATTGATCTGGAATAGGCTGTGACTTGGAGCTCAGACAATTCAGAAATGGGACTTGATTCTCACTCTGCTATAAACCAGATAATTCCTAGCTATTAAGTCTTGACAAACTTTGAGTCTTGTTGCTCTTTCTCCAGAAAAATTCTAACCTTATTTTTCTGATTTTGCCTAGTCCTGCAAACACCTTCTCCAGCATTTTTGTTTGTTTGCTTGTTTTATGATACAAAAATCATAGACTCACAGACCAGTTTGGGAAGGGACCTTCAAAGACCATGCAGTTCCAACCCCCCTGCCGTGGCAGAGGCACTTTCCACTAGTCCATACAGCCTGACCCTGAACACTTCCAGGGATGGGCATCCACAACTTTCTCAAGGCAATCTATTCCAACTTCTCACCACCCTCACTGGCAAGTATTTTTTTTTTCCTTATATCCAATATAAACCTACTCTCTTTAGCTGTGAACCTGCTGCTCGTTGTGCTGTCATCGCCGGCTCAGGTCTGACGTCTCCCTCCATCCCGCAGGCAGGGAGAGACTCCCTGAGAGAAGCAGCAAAAGCACCCCCCAGCTTTTAGAGTTAGGGGTTAAGATGTACCTTCTGCGTTACTTTCAGGAATTTTCCTGAAACCACCACGGGCCATCTGGTGCGGCCGCTCTCGCCACGACTTCAGTTGGGGCGGCTCGCCGTGCCCGGGGCCGTGCGGGGGCAGGGCTGGCGGAGGAGGGCGGGCCGTGCTGCAGGCGGGGCCGTGGGCAGGGAGGCTGTGCCCTACTCTCGTGGAGCCGTGGGCGGGGAGGCTGTGCCCTGCTCTCGTGGGGCCGTATGCCGGGAGGCCGTGCCCTGCTCTCATGGAGCCGTGGGCAGGGAAGCTGTGCCCTGCTCTCGTGGAGCCGTGGGCAGGGAGGCAGTGCCCTGCTCTCATGGAGCCGTGGGCAGGGAAGCTGTGCCCTGCTCTGCTCCGGCCCCCGGGACGGGCACCGCGCCGGGCAGGGCGCGAAGGGGCGCGGCGCTGCCCAGCACGCTCGTCCCGGTCATGTTTAACATCCTCTATTCTTCCCTTTTCCCTTATGATTAACTACACTGAAAGGCAGCAGACTAGCAGTTTTATTAACATAGCCATCCCCTTTATCTGCAGGACAATTGCAGCACACGTAGAAACCACCCAAACCGCACACACAGCTCGGCTGGATGGATGGGCAGAGTCCAAAAAGGTGAAGTTTAATAAGTCCAAGTGCCGAGTCGGACGTGTTGGCCACAATAACTTCCTGCAGCGTTATAGGCTGGGGATGGTGTGGCTGGACAGTGCCCAGGCAGAAAGGGACCTGGGGGTACTGGTCAACAGCCGGCTGAACGTGGGCCAGCAGTGTGCCCAGGTGGCCAAGGCCATGCCCCTTGCCTGTACCAAGAACAGTGTGGCCAGCAGAAGCAGGAAGGTCATTCTTCCCCTGTACTGGACACTGGTGAAGGCACAAGCTTGAGTGCTGTGTCCAGTTCTGGGCTCCTCCGTTGAGACCCTTGAGCGTGTCCAGAGGAGGCAACAAGGCTGGTGGGGGGCTTGGAACACAAGCCCTGTGAGGAACCACTGAGGGAGCTGGGGTGTTTAGCCTGGAGGAGACTCAGGGGTGACCTTATCACTCTGTACAACTTCCTGAAGGGTGGTTGTAGTCAGGTGTGGTTGGTCTCTTTCTCCAGGCAGCAACTGACAGAACGAGGGGACATAGTGTCAAGCTGCACCAAGGGAAATATAGGTCGGATATTAGGAAAAAGTTTTTTCTGGAAAGAGTGATAAAGTACTGGAATGATCTGCCTAGGGACGTGGTGGAGTCATCATCTCTGGATGTGTTTAAAAACAGGCTGCATGTAGCACTCCATTCCACGGGTTAGTTCAGTAGTTAGGGCACGGGTTGTACTCGCTGATCTTGAAGGTGTCTTCCAATCTAGTGATTTCGTGATTCAGTGATTCTGTCCGTGATGCCGCACAGAGCCGGCCGCGGCGGCGCTGGGAGCGAAGGGCAGCCGGGACACGGAGCCGGGACACGGAGCCGGGACACGGAGCCGGGACACGGAGCCGGGACACAGCCACAGCCGGGCGCCGCGGAGCGCCAACCGCGGCTCTCCCCGGGCCGCCGAACTTTCCCGAGCGTTCGTTTTCGTGAAACACAGAATCAAGCGAGCTCGCGAGCCCGGGCAGCGGCGGGCGGGAGGGGCGGGCACGGCCCGGGCGGCGTTTGGTGTCCCGTTACCGCCCGCTCTGGCCCTGAGGGAGAAGGCGGCGGTGGCGGCGCGGGCCCGGTGCCCCGGGGCCCGCGGCCCTGGCGGCGGCCGAAGGGTGCCCGGGGTGTGGGACAGCACCGGGGCTTGGGCTCTCCAAGGGCTCCGGGGCAAGGGAGCTGCCCGGTTAACCTCAGTTTTACCTCCTTGCATGAAGAGACTTGGAACACGCAGCGTCCGAGGTTTGGCACCGGTTTAAAATGCTGTAACGTCATTGCAAACCACCCGTCGCGTTCCTTCGGCACATATCGGCAATAAAAATAAATAAAACCCGGAAAACAGATAACCCACCGAGTCTGAGAAATCATAGGATAAAAACTTTGCAGTGCGATGTACAAAGTCACTACACTGAAGCTCTTCCCTCTCTTTCTTCACAGTTCTGTCTCATCCATTGATGGTTTTCAGAAAAGGAAATTAAAGGCAATACTTTGTGTCACATTTTCGGTGAACACCGAGATTCTGAAAGTCTATTTTCGCCCAAAGCATTTTGACATCCTAGAATTTCACTCCCTACAACTAAGCAGAAGTTAAGGAATCGTAGTCACTCATCTGCCTCTATGGTGACAGAATTTAATATTTGTACTTCACCTGGCTGGAGCTTGCAATTATGAAATAAATACTGGTTACAAATGGGGATTTAACAACTAACTTTGGAAATAAGTTGTTGCCCTGGGCCAGAGTATTTGGGAAAGAAGCTGGAAGACAACTGTAACAGGGTAATGAAGCTTGCTAGTGATGGGTTTGACAAAATGATCTTTTATTACTGATACCAAAAATCTTTATTTTGCACAAGCACAGCATATTTGAGCTAATTATTTCTACTTAATTTCAAAATGGATCACAAACAATACGCAGCAGACAGGTGATGACTAGTAACCTTAATTAAGGTCAGATTCTTGATGAATTCACATGTAAATCTAAAATGTATATGCTTTTATTTTTTATTGCAATGTTACTTTGTCTCAACTGTGGAAATCAACTCCCTTTAGAGTAAACTAAAGTAGGAAATTCCTGGTTTCCTTATAGATGGCTGAATCAGAATCTCAGGAAGGAAACTCTGATAACAGGGGAAAGGAGGTGAACAACCTTAAAATGGTCATGGAACTTATGGAGAAAATTGAAAACTTAACAGGTACAGATCTTTATTGAGAATCATGGATTTTTGTACTGAAGACACTGAAGATTGATGTTTTATATTTATTTTGTAAACTTCTTTGTGATAGAAATGGAGTTAAAGCAATCACCATCAACTAATGCCCTTGTGTTCTTAATTGTGAAAAAGCATGCAAATAATTTAGGTGGTTCAGATGGCTCAGAATTAAAAACCAATAGGTGATGGATGCTTAGTTCAGAGCATCAGTTAAAAACAGGTGTTTAATGTACAATTACTAAAATATAGTACATAAAATGAGAATTCTGAAAAATGGATACATATCACCTCTCAGGCCACTGTACTAAAATAAAAATAGCACCTAAGTGTACATTAGTACATAAGTGCAAAAACTATTTGCTCAGCTTGATCAGAAACTCGGTATTTCCAAATCAATTTCATTATTTAAGTTACTGCTTATTTCAAGATCAATTTCATTACTTAAGTTGTCCTTAAAATATTACATCTCCTTGTTGCAGTCTCCTTGATCTTACTCTTCCTCAGCTAACACAAGCTGTAACTGGTCTGGAGGGAGGATTCCTTATAAAATATTCATATGTTTTAAAACAGTCCCTTGGCCCTTTCTATTTGATTACCTGTTTTGCTGTAATTTTTAGGTAAAGTGCCCATTCTCATTTCATAATTTACATCAGTGTACTTCCATTAGAAACTATTTTGAGACATTTATAAAAAAGTAATACTGAATAGTCTGTTTAATCTTGAATATTACTGTAGGCAGTTTCCATTTTATTTTCCCGCCTTCTCTGAGATCTGGACTGATAATAATCCATTTTATTAATTGAATTCATTTATTTAATTAGCCACTGCTTTTTCCTGGTCAGAAAATAACAATACCTGTTGTGTTTGCAGTGCGTACAACCTGGATGGCCTACTACCACACAGCCTTGCAGACCAACCCAGACACAGCCAATGCCAGGCAGCACTTGGAAGATGCCTTCCTGATGTGCAGAGAGCAGATGGAGAAGAAATGGCAAGAGGTGCTAATGGAATCTAGAGGTGAAGGGCAAAAAAAGGAATAAATTGAACTCGGTCATGCTGGTAGAATGATACCCCTTGGAAAATCACTTAGGTCCTTTTCCCTCCCAGCTGTGGGGGTTTCACAGGCAGTGTGGGAAGTGGATTGGCTTTCCTCTTGCTAAGAGCTACTTATTTGTAAACATCTTTGGAAGTGCTTTAATGAGATTACACATACAGCTTGGTATAGTTGAGGGTAAAAGGCAGCAGTGTGTGTATTTACTTGCATGATGCCCATCAGTAATTGCAGTGGTGTTTGCATACACAATTGACACGCCCTCTGTCCTTTCCCCTGGAAGATCATACTCCATGGTCAATATACTGGGAATTCTTTGAGACCTGAACAAACTGGGTAGATGGGGAGCAGGGTGCTGTAGAGGACCAGCACAGTAGCATTACACCAGCCCCTGCCTTTCTAAGAAAACTCAAGACTTGCTTATTTTCCCAAATGAAACACAGGTGAAATTCTAGCTTTACAGATAGAGTTNAAGACTTGCTTATTTTCCCAAATGAAATTCTAGCTTTGCAGATAGATTGAGTTGGTTCTATTTAGGGTTATCATCTAGGTGTTCACTTACATAGTTTTATTATTTAGATAGATCATCTATAGTTGTTTCATCTTCTTCCACTAGATTTTTAACCATTTAACTGGTTTCCCCAGAAAAATTGTTCCTCTCAAATCCTCCAAAGGTGGCATGAAATAAAATTTTTTACCATTGTAGACTGCAGTGCGTGTGGTGGCATTGCTGCAGAAGCTAAACTAACCATGTTATAAACATGCTTCTCTCATATGTTCTTACTGTGCAATATTAGAAAAGGACCAAAAAATTACTTTTCTAGTCAGGATGTGGATTAAGAGCAGCACCTCATAGCTTGTGGTTATACATAAATGGCAATTTATCAGAGATGGAAATCAGTGCAGTAAATTTTAAGGATCTTCCCTTTTATTAAAATCAGTCTCTTTTAACTACAATGTAAGCATCATGTAGAAAAGTCAGTATCTCCCTCTCCTCTGAAGAGGTATTTAATGATTTAAATCACATCTAAATGATCCCTGAAACTTTGCCAATTTTTAGGCTGTATATTTCTCTGAGACTGGTTCATCTAAATTCAGACAGAATGTTTATCCACTGAAGTATAAAGTAGGCAGTTTCACTTTTTTTTTTAATGGCACCAAGTATTTCTAGAGGTACAAATAGTAAGAACAAACTTTGAACTCTACACTTGATTTTCCCATGGGTAGGTCTTCATTTCTCCCCAAAATTTTCTTCCCAGTTATGTGATGATTACAAGAGAAAAGGTAGGGATGGGCAGCAGTACTTATTCCTAGAAAAACTACTTTGCTATTTTTTCCTTTATTTATTTATTTGGTTATTACTCACCACATCACCTATTTCAGCCCCGCTAGAGCCTGCAGCAGAGCCCAGACAGCCCACAACACCTTTATTTCCTGGCACAGGGGTGTGTCCATGACTTCCAGAAAATAATTGAGTAACAGCTCCATCTAGTGCTCACATAACTGTAGCAGTAAACCGGAGTGCTGACATCTCTTAACTCCCCAGCACCCATTTCCTGTGATGAGAAGTGTCAGCAGTTGTGTGACGTGTAACCCTGCAATGCTTTTACCATCCATGGAACAGCAAAATTTACTGCTCTTAGTTATGCACTGCAGCTGTTGGCAAGTCAAGAGGCTGATGCCCAAGAGTAACCTATCCAGGAGCCATCAAGTGGAGCCATAAATATTCTCAATACTGTTTTGGAGTTTCCATTAACAGTTTATTACCAAGAAACAAATAAGACTTATACAAAACCTCCTGTATAATTCTGATGGTTGAAACTGAAACAACTTAAAGGGGGCTGCAATGAGAACATTTCACACATCAACTCAGGCAGCTTGACCTTGTCCTACAGCTCTGTTTAGAATATTTATTTCATTTACTACTACTGTCCTCCAGTTCTTTATTATAGCCCCAATTTGGGTTACCTCAGAAAGGCTCAAGAATCCATTAGGAGCTGTTTTACCTCATAGCATATTTTCAAAATTTCAGTCCAGATTCTTGCAGCAAAACTATTTATCTTTTCTTCTGCCTCCTCATAAGTTCACAAGCTACAGGGAATGTTTTTGCATCACATTAGCTACCATGCAAATTCCAAATCCATGGAGCTAAATGTCTTTTTAAGAAACCAAACCAACACAACACAAACTAAGCTCTCATCTGAAATTCTGCTTCAGGCAAATAACCCATAGCCTTATTTAAAGGTGCACAAGTACCAGCTGCCAAGAGAAATTACCCTCATTATTGAGCACCAGGTTTATAATTCTTTTCCTGGCAAATTCAGCTAACAAGAGCATAAGTGGCCTAGTAAAGGAACAATTTATGCACAGCCCAAGACATGAAAATGTAATTTTAGTCAGTGCTTTAAACTTTGCTAGAATTAAGCTTGTATTTTCATAACCAGAGAACTGAGGGATGAAGTAGGTTGTCAGTCACTGGCTTCTGTTTTATGCAAACATTCTTATTAGAGGCAGGACAGAAACAACAAATAGAACTCAATACTAGGACATTACTTGCATTTCTCCCTCACTTTCTGTATTCATTAAAAAAAATATGGCTAGTTAGGTACTTCTGTTAACCTGATTCAGTCTGGCCTACATTTTTGCAAGATTAAGATGATTCTATTTAACCTGTCAAATCTCTCAAGGAAAAAACACCTATTCAATGCAGATCAAGTAGTTTCTATGACGAGTTCTGTAGTAACATCTCAGTATTTATGAATATCTTGCATCTGCTTGTTATGGTGAAATTATCAACTTCTCCCCACTGTGCCCACACATTTAGTTCAGAACAAAATTTAAGCCTAAAAGGATTTATCCTGCTTAAGAATTCTTAAAAGGCACCATTACTTATATTTTCCTTACCTTACTGCATTGTATTTTGTGTCAAAACAGACATTTCTTCATCTTCCAAGTAAAGATCTCTTCCTCAACCAGGCCTATGCTTTTCACTTCACAGCTCATTAAGAGGTTCCTAATCCCTTGCAGTTCAGTCAGCTGTAAGCAGCACAACTCAGGCACCACTAAGCCTTTTCCCACCTTCCTTCTCCCCAAGGCAAGGGCAACAGGGGCCCTTTCTCCCCTTCCCAAAAGCTGGAAGCAAAGGGCTTTCAAGAGCAATTATGCCCTGCACTCTGCTTAATTCCTGAAGAGTAACAGGAATACTTGTTTGAGAAACAAACTTATCTAAGGTTTGGGTAACGGCACCTGCAAGACAGGAACGTGAGAAACGCTGGACTAGAAAATGAAGGACACAAGATATGCACCCATGTTCAACACCTGGAAGACGGCCAAGTTTTGAGGAACATTAAAAAACCACTGATATTATAAGACAACTCAGTACTTTGCTCATTGATATGAGATGGGGCACAGATACAGAGATTTTAGTGTTTAGAAATAAGAGACTGGAGAAGCCAGTCAAACATTATTCAGAACAGAAGCTTGGATAGTGATAGTTACTATGCCAGTGCCCTCTTGAGCAGAGTCTCAAAACTTGGATTCTACTGTTTACAGAACACAAAAGCCTAGCAAAACAGATGAGGAAAAAAATATTCCAGGAACTCACTCCACATCCCCCAAACTCCTGCCACAAGACAGTTACAGAAAAACCCAACCGTTAAACAACATTAGAGCCAGAGGAACAGAGGGAACAGTGTAAGTTACAGCTCTGTTTTGTGGTTTTTTCGCAGAAGTTGTTTTGTATTAAAGTATAGCCACCTAACCATGCTCAGATATCATCCAGCAAGACAGACCAAAGAGCCAACTCTCTTTCACATATAAATGCTGAGGCAACAAGATTAAAATAATGAATTCTTTTAAAAGCAAACATGAGAAAACACACTAAACCAGATTTTTTGGTAGTTGAAATCACTTTTATTTGTGAGGAACGTCACCCATGCTGCACAGTTTCAAATAGATCTTAACAAGGAAAGCGGAAGTTTGTCCTCCCCATGTCCTGCAGTGCACAGGACTGGCACAGAAAAAAAACTCACACTTGGGAGGTTTAGCACCAGCATCCAATAAAAAAAAGCAATTTTATTTCAATTTTAGTTCTTTGGTTGGTTTTTTTTCCCTTTTCAGTTTGATACCGAAAGAAAAATTGAAAAAAATCAATACTAGCAAAACAGTGAAATTCTAGGGAAAAAACCCAAAAAACAAAAAGCCCCACAGTTGCTGTTGAAACTAGGGAGGTTGTTCTTTCTCAGTCTCGCTCTCTTCATGCATCTATCTTGTAGGCGTTCCCTGGATCTCAGCTGCTGGTAAATTTTCTTTTACATTTTGGTATTTCAAATCTTTGCTTTCATCATTACTGTTGACAATTTATTGCTTGTGTGTTTCTTTGGTGTTACTTTAGAGTTGTACTTTAGGACACCTGTTGAAGAGCCAGATGTTAAATGCAGTTTAAGTTTCATTTCCTCAATAAATAGATGAGATGTCAAATGAAAAGAGTTATAACAGGCAGGATAAGCACAACCAGCTTATCCTGTCCATAACAAGGATTTTCCTAAAGTAAAATAACTCATCAGCAGATGCTATTACTATACAGACCAGAGAGCTTCCTGGAAAAAAATGAATCAACTATAAAGCAAAACTTACTTTGTGACAAATACAGAGGCAGAGGGGAGAAAGAAGAAAAATCCAGCATTTTAGTTTGTCTGTACAGCACTCTCAGAGCTTATCACAAATATCAAGCCATACATAAGGGCTTGTGGCCCAAATCCTAGAAGCATACACACTCTGCCTCCACTGGAAAACAGGAGCTGTCCATGTTCCTTACCTGAGCGATGGTAAAAGTGCCTGGGCAGCCGGACATTACTCAGCACCACTCTGCTCTGTCACTGGAGCAGGATTTTCAGCAGGTGTTTCAGTTGCCTTTGTCTGAGACACAACAAACTCTTATTACAGGCAAAGGCTGACCTCCACATCCTTCCTCTCTTCAGTGGTACAGCCAGCATAATGCAGATTTTAAAACAATCAAGACAAATGAATCTCCAGAAAGTACTACATTTTAGTGTATTTCCTGTAATTGAGCATTACACAGCAGATTCTGTCAAGGGAACACGTGAAGTAGACACTGAATGAGAAAATCTCTTATTAAAGTAGAATCTGTGTGTGCAGTTTCCTGACATTATCTGGTTCAAACAGTTCAGAAAATGGATCTAGAGCTTTCAAATCCATCTTTCAAGCTCCATACAGAGTTAAGGTTTAGTGGAAATGGGAAAACACAACTGCTTCCACTCCAGAAACAGTTGTTACAGTTGTTACTGACACCAATGAAGAACTGTCCAGAAGCAATCCCTATCCCACTGCTGGTTCCTTTTAAGATAAGGTGCTTATTCTCCAAGAGGGTCAGAAGAAGCAGGCAAGGAAATCAGTGCATCAGATTTGGTCATCAGACTTACCCAGCACATGAATACATTTATTAAAATGTCACACAGGGCAGGTCTTGGGCATTCACCCCATTAAAACCTCTTGCTATGTACAATTATAAAATGTTCTGTGTTGGAAGGGGACCATGAAGATCACCTCATTCCAACACTCTGCCATGGGCAGGGACACCTTTCACTATCCCAGGTTGCTCGGAGCCCCACCCAGCCTGGCCTTGAACTCTTCCAGGGATCCAGGGGCGGCCACAGCTTCTCTGGGCAATCTGTGCCAGCCTCTCACCACCCTCACAGGCAACACTTTTTCCCCTCATATCAAATCTAAACCTACTCTTTTTCAATTTTAACTCGTTCCACCTTGACCTACCACTCCAAGCCCTTTCAACAATCTTGCCTCATCTTTCCCTTCAGTCACTGGAAGGCCACAACGAGGTGACCCAAATCCTTCTGTTCCCCAGGCAGAGCCCTCCCAACTCCCCCAGCCCTTGCTCCCAGCTCATGGCTCTGGGCTGGGTGTCCGTACCTCTTTGCCCTCCTGTGCTGGAGCGCTGGCCGCGCGTGGCCGGCGCCGGTAGTTGTAGGGGCGGCGGTAACCGCGGCGCAGCGGCTGCTGGCTCATGGCGTTGGCCTCGTGATGGTTCTCCTTGTTTTCAGCCTCTCCGGTTGCTGGGGCAGGGCGGGGGCGAGGGGGCCCTCTGAGAGGGGCAGAAAGAGGTGTTAAGTATGAAAGAAGCCAAAGAAAGGTTAAACTATGGTAATTTTAGCCCAGCAAAACTTCCCACAACCAAGTATCATCCTCAACAGTTTTGAGTGCTAGCAAACCATCCCTTTGGGGTTTGGCTGGCATATGGTTGGAAAGGAAAGACAAGGAAAGGGGGTGTCTCTTCACTGCTGAAGCTACATGACCATATTCTGCTGCCTGGGCATTCACCCCATTACACACCCCACTGTCACAGTGAAGAGGCAGTCAGCCCCTTTGATCTGTGGCTAGCAGAAGAAATAAGCCATAGTAGCCACACAGGGTGACTGTGCTGAGTTACATTTGGCATGGCTACACACCAGCCCAGTTCTACTCTTAATTACTGGTGCAGTCCTTGCAATCCTCCTCACTTCTACCTGCAAACCATTCCTGGATCTTTGCTCTTTGCCTCATGTTACCCCTCTTAACCAATTAGGAAGAGCACCTATTACAGGTGAGCTGGACCCCTCATTAACACTAAGCTATCAAGTCCATGTTCTTGATGTATACAAGGGCATTCCACCTTATTTCTAGTATAAACAATGTTGATAAACTGTCAAAACACAGCCAAAATCCAGTTCCCATTAGCTAGTCCACAACTACCTACTCCCCAAAACCAATTTAGATTTTCCAAAGGAACCTAACATAAGTGCCAGTGTCACTGGATTTAGTGCCTGTAAACAAAAGCAACACCTGTGAACTCAAACAGAAGCATTGTGGAGTGATAGGATATATCATTCCTCTCATAGGAAAATTGCATCAGAAAATCCAAGTTTCCATTAGTCATGGACAAGTTACTCAGCCTGTGATTCAGCTACATGACGTGCAAAAGCCTCACTGGACTTGCTATGGCACTACCTCTGACTGCCCAAAACTAATAAAGACTTATGAATTAAATTTATTCAGCTTGGATGCCAACAAGCAGCAAGCATCAGTAGTATCCCATTTCCCACAGTCCTAGATAAGAGCCAAATTGAACATGAATATTCATAAACAGAAAAGCTCAAAGTAGAGGTGGAAGGCTTGTAGCTTTAGACCCAGATTCCAAAAAGAATCTCTTGTGCATGGAACAGGCAAATAATTACAATTAAGAACACTCTTGTTATTGCTATCAAATTCAGCTTGTTGCTACTCTTGCACTGTTATTCACCTCTTACTTTGTTTTTGAACAGACATGCACATGAAAAATGGGGATTACATCATTTTCATAGCTCATCTCCAAATTCAATGTTGCAATCTGACTTCATAAGCTACTTGATAAACAAGGAAAATATTATGAGAGGCAACTGAGTGAATGGCAGACAAACCAGCTCCTTGAGGACCTCTAAAGGTTATTTGTCCAATCCCCTTCAACTAGATCAGGTTGCTCAGAGCCCCGTTGAACCTGACCTTGTAAGGGGCATCTGCCACCTCTCTGGGAAACCTGTTTCAGGGTTCTATCACACTCACAGTAAAAAAAAAGTCTTCTATTTATTCTAGATCTCCTTTAGTTTAAAACCATTACCCCTCATGCTAACACAACAGGCCCTGCTAAAAAGTTTATCCCCATCTTTCTTATAAGCCCCATGCAAGTACTGGGCAGTCACCCCCTCCTCAGCCTGCTGGCCACACTGCTTCTGCTGCAGCCCAGGATATGGGTGGCTTTCTGGGCTGCAACTCCACATTTACCAGTTCACACACAGTTTTCACCCACCAGCACCCCCAGCAGGGTCCCAAATCAAGGATTTGGGTTATTACTTGTCCAGGAAAGTACAAGTGTTCAGCTGGGAGGACATGGACACTGCACCTCACTTCAATATCCTGCTCAGTTGTGAGAAGTAATGGCATGCTAAGAATTCTTTACCCTTTCTGGGCCATTATGATTCTGAACATACAAGCACATGAAACAAATTTCTCCAAGTAATAAAAATGCTTCTCAGTATCCCTACCATTTGCATAAGTGCTCCCACACTTAGAAGCCTGTATAGGACACAAAGCATTTGAATAACTGAGCAGAGGAACTGGACACACCTGCGATAGCGGGGACGGTAGGTAGGATTCCTGTGCACTTGCTGAAGTTGTCCTCCTTCTGTGACCCCATCCTTGATGTCTCCCTCACCACCCTGATACCAAAAGGAAACAGAACTGTTGTATTTGACAGGCAGTATATTAATCATAACCCTGAATGCAAGCTCAAAAATGATTTATGAATACAGAAACTCCAGCACATTGGGTAAAAAGAAGCAGTAGATTCTCAAAAGGTTTAGATTTAGGCAAAGTTAAGATGAGGACAGAACAAGAGCCATCAGTGCTGCCCCTGCTCCTCACAGACCCTACTACATGAAATGCACTGGACGGGGTACACGTTATGAAGAGTCAGCTATTGACCAGGACAATTCTGTATTTGGAAAGCTAACAGACATCACACAAAAACTTGCCATAGACCACTTCACATTCTACACAAAGCCCCATGCCACAGGGAACCCCCACAAAAACATCAAGAAATTTTAAGATAGAAAAACTATTACCTCACATCAAACACACTTTCTACAGTCTTGTCAATCTTTTAGAGATGCAGTGATTATCTTTCCCCTTTAGTTGTTAATTGATAAAGCTGCACATTGGTTTGGGTAGTGTTTTTTGTTTGTGATTTGTGTTTTAAATGCCAGCCATCAGTAACATCTATTTTATAAAACATTATATGACTTGGCAGTTCCTCATGTATTATGCTTCCCCTCAAAAGAAGGAATTTAACAAGATATCTAGAAACCAAAGTGCATTTTCTGCATCTGATCCAGTAGGAAGCAGAAGCTGTAGCCTCCTGATAACCCTTAGTAGTCTACCTTATGTTTGACAGATATCTTTCCCATTCAGCACAGCCATTTTTAATCACCATGATCATACATTAAAACATACATTAAAAACCCCACAATCATTTGTGGTGTATAAAACTGATCAGGATAAGCATATATTCAAAGGAACTAGGATATATAATCCTACCTATTATATACAGGTATATATATAATACCTATATATAATAGGTAGGATTTGGCAGCTGTCAAGGTATAATTGAGAGACTCAGAACTTAAAAAAACCCGCTTCTCAGATTACGACAGCTTTATAATACTTATCCTCTTTGCAATACCAATCTGCTCTAGTTTTGTCAAAATGCCTTGCACACCATCACTTGAAAGTTTATTAGACCTATGTTGCACGGCCAGAAGTGCCTCAGTCAGTCAGGTGACAAACAGCCCTGCCAGTATGGTGTGTGGCAGCAGCAATCCAGGGAACCCCAACTCACACTCCGAGGTGGGCCCCGGCGGCGGCCGAAGTAGCCGCGTCGGTAGCGGCGCCGGTCTGCAGCGTAGCGGCTGCCTTCCACGGGAACTCCGTTTGGACCAGTGACATTAGCTGCTTCTGCACCCTGCAAGGACACAACACAGGCAGCCAGGCTGGTGTGAGAAAGGGACAACCAGCTACAGGGAGAAGATGAAACAGGAAAGAGGCCTTTTTTGTGTAAGTGCCAAGCTATAGTGATTCCTTTCTCCTACACAGGACAAAAGGAGGTTTGTTATTCCCAACCCCTTGACCAAGAGATAGCGTAATGAGTTAAGCTACTAAAATGCTATCCAATGGGCTGAGTTCAGAGGAGGAAGCAAGAAGGAACTGACTGAGACAAAAATAACCCTCAAATGTTTAGGAAAGTAGAAGCATAAGGAAATTGAGAGTTCTTACAGTTACTAACCTAACCATCTCCAAGAAAAGTTGTCCAAGGCAATACAGGCCTCACTTAATTACTGGGCAGGCTGTAGGCTTCAAATGTTCTCTGAAGTAACAACTGCAGATTCTAGAAGCACTAGGATGCAGTTTCCTAGTAGTTTTGATGCATATCTAGAAAGATGTCTTAATGAAGCCTTTAAAAAAACAAATCTCCCCCAGAAAAGCTGTATGAATGCCACCAACCCAGCAATTAACACATCAGACAGACACAGCTGAAGTTGTGAGAGATGTTCTCTGCTCTACCACACCCTCCATGAGAGGCTCCATGATCTCTCACCTTCTCTCCCTCGACCACATCAAATTCTACAGTCTCTCCATCACCAACACTGCGCAGGTACTTCCGTGGGTTGTTCTTCTTTATCGCCGTCTTGAAAGGAAAATATATTATGTTACTTATCTTACACAGTCACAGCCCCACAGATGAGGGAAAGGCAGTATTTCTCTGCTCCAATTCCAATTCTACACACCAGAGCAGACATCACACTAAGCTATTTCAAATACACAGATGTCTCTTATTTCACAGGCCCACCAATACTCAGTTCAAGGTCTCCTCTTTTCTCATTATATATGAGTTTAGAAATCAGTTGCTGCCCTGGGATCTGCTCTGTCCAGCACACTGAATATGGAAATGATTACAAATCTCTGCATGAACAGAGATCATACTCAGTGTCTGATCTCCTCCAAGCTGTACCAAGGCAGCTCTAGCAGCGAGTGTGACCTCTGCCTTCAGTAATTAGGAGAGCTGTAGACCATCTAAACAGTACTCAAAACCCAGAGCATTACTGTAGAACTATTAACTATGGTATCGTGGCAAGACATAGTAACTAGAAAAGAATTACTGTAACTCTGGTGTAACAAATTAGCATTTTATCTAAGCACTGTAAATGAGACCCCAAGTATTATGTGAGTCTGTGAATAACACAGGAATAGTACCAGAACAGACAAAAGCAATCTTAGGCATCTCCTGGACAGAAACCCCATAGTACTACAATAATAGGTATGAATAATAATGCTATTATTGTTATGTGAAAACAACAACATGGGTTTGAATCAAAGCCAGTTATACACCTCCTCAGACTCACAGGAAATACTCAAACCTCCTGGAGTGAATTTCAGTCTGTCAGCTACAAATACCTTGCTGGTACTCTGTGAAGTACTCCACAGAAGGCTGTTAGCAAGATAAACCTGCAGTCTGTTCCTTAGGCAAGGCTTCAGAAACTGGAAGATGCCAGGGAGAAAAGACCAAGACAGGCATTGCACAAGCTAATCCAGTAGCTATTTTCTTACTGCAAGATTATTATCTTGCATTTGATTATTAAAGACCAATTCACATTAAGTTTACTGATGTGGGAACCTTTAGTTAGCAGGAAGGAGGGAGGTGCAGAACCAGCAGAGAGAAACACACAAGGAAACACAGGGTATAAATCCAGCTTAAGAAATGGAATGTAGGGCAGAAACAGAAGAGCCAGTTGTCCTATCTGTCTGCAGTTCAAGAAAAACTGCAGAATGACCATCAGTGGAGCTGTTACCTTTGCATAGCAACAATATTTAATCAACAACAGCCCCAGAATATTTCCAACTGAAGGAAAAAATTATTCAGTTTAAAGCTCATCTTGACTAGTCTAGGAAACCTATTCTCTTTGCTGCTGAATACAATCTCCTTTGTGTTTCAGGCAAGAGACCAGCATGTCCTTCTAGCCATACCTTTCCCTATATTCTGCAGCACCCCTGAACAGCCTAAGGAAGGATGCAAAGTGTACATACTATTATAAAACCAAAAACAAAACAAAAACATCCCAAGAGGTTTGGGTTTTTTTAAAACAGAAACAGGATGAGCTGTTCAAGTCAATTCCTTTGGGAATTACTTTAACAAGCAGAGACTCCACAGTTATCTTCAAACAACTTGGTTTGCTCTCTACTGACCTTTTAGCGTAACTGTCCCATCTCTAAAAATCAGATATAAGTGTTTGCTTTTCCAGAAACGTTATATACTAGTACTAAAACTTTTAAAATGCAGCAAAGTTAATGATTTAGTACTATTTGTACTGAAACAACTGACTAAAATTTGTAAGACTTGTGCTTTGTGTCTAACAGAGGTGTCAATAAACTGTACTTTAAACTCCTTCCCCTTCCCTGTAAGTGCAGAAGAAGAAAAAAACTAACAAATTTATTTTCAGCAGAGGGTACACTTCAAAGTGATGAAGCCTCTCAAATATCCTTCAAAAAGCATAATGGAAGATAAAAACAACAGTATTCCACATGTTCTGTTCCCAACTTTATGGGCAGAAACTTCAAGAATCCAGATCTGCAATTGCCAACAGGAGGTAGGGGCTGCAGTATGCTGGAGCTTGTTTTATAAAGGCAATCAGGACAACTTCGAGTAAATCCTAGAAATCCAAGCAGAAACTACACAGCTTTACTACTTCAGCTGCAGATAAACATCACTGAAATAAGCCTCTAACAAGCCTAAGCTCTAAGCTTGATGAAAAGACTTTTACTCTGTGTACCCAGAGGGGAAAGAGCACTGTTCTCCCTGTTACTGTTTACCAGCATTCTGCAGGCTCCAGCTCCTCTGACTCAGAAGACAGATGTTTCAAGATAACAGACAACACTCAACAACAAAGCCTTTCCTTTCCCAGGGGGGAACTGATGAACAGGCAGCCAGAAGAACCTCCAGAGCTAGTTCAGGTTCTTGTTTGAAAGAGTTCTTTCCATATGCTCATTCTACCACATCATCAGCACATCCAGCATTGTCCCAGTAACAGCCAAAATTTGTTACACCCATTCCTGGTGCAGGTACTCCAGGCTGTGCATGATCAACACAATCCAGTGAAGTGAAGAGAAAGAGATTAATTCCTCCTCACAGCTCATTGATTTAAACTCTGCCTAATTAAATGTAACTGCTTTGGATGCTGACACTTTTCCTGCTGTTAAATTGCAAGACACACTGCAGCCCATGAGGCAGATGGATCCTTTCTGCTCACAGCACCTGTAGCTGACTGACACAGTGCCCTGAACAGCACCTTGCATCAACCAACCATACAGGGACCAAGGAGAAGAACTGCCCTTCCCAAAAACACTGCCTGGGGCCCCTGCAAAACAAAGGGTTAACTCAAAGCAAGCCATGCATGCCCTAAAAAGAAAAGCATTTTAATCTGTAGCAGTTATAAATAGCATCCAATAGCCAGACACCAAGCATTAACCCCCATTCCAATCATGAGATTGGCCCTTTCCCTCCCCGTGCAGATGCATGCAGGGGAGGCAGGGAGAAGCTGTATCAATTCAACTAGGTCAGCCTTATTCTGAAGGGATTAGGAGTGTAATCCAGCCCCTCCCAGGCACGAGGGAGGGGCAGAGCAGGCACTAGCAGTGCACAGGAGCCGGAAGCAGGAGGTTTGCTCCCAGCATGGATTTGCCTCCCTTGTCAAACAGCCTCATCAGGAGCTCTGCCCAGAACGTCCCAGGCTCTGGGAGTGAGCACATCCATGTACAGGATGAGGAACATTCGACTGCAGTCAAACCAGAGCAGCACTAGAAGCATCTACTCTGCCATGCTCAGGCTGCCAAGAGGGTCAATCCAATGCAGGGCTGCACATGATGCGGCATTTCTGAAACAAAGCCAGTTTTGCTCACCCCAAAGGGACTTCAGCCATGGGAGATGAGAAGTGCCCACCCCCACACACACACCAGTTTACAACTAGAGGAATAATCTTCTCTACAGGTGAAGGAGACAAAATAGCACAGATAACACTAGCTTTCTGTTTGGGTCTCAGCTGGCAGACTTCCCAAGCAGAACAATACTGATTCATGTTATCTGTCATCAGCACAACAGCCATTTTCCAGGATACTGTCTCACAAGTATCAAGGAAACCTCATTTGCCTTTAAGGCAGTTCTCTTCCAGAACTGTTCCCACCCTCCTCTGGACACGATCCCATCAAACCACAGATGTGTCAACATGCCCACAGCACAGGCTGCTAAGGAAGGAAAATGGCTATCAAAAATCAGTATATGCATTGACAGCTCTTGCTCTCAAGCCTACCAGCTGAACCAGGAATATTTACTGTACACACTTCCCAACATTATTTTCTCTCACAACAGGCACTAGATTTATCCCCTTCCAGCTTCAGATAATAGGTGTATACCCTACAACCCAGAGAAAGTTACCACTGTTACCACAGTTACCACTATTTAGTCATCAAGACAAGAACTAAACTAACTCCCAGTGTTGACTCATCAGCTAAAGATGTGTGCACATATCCTCACTCTCAGTGACCAGCTATGGGAACAAATTTCCTGATTACATTTGACAGAAATACTGTCACTCATGTCACAGAGAAAGTCATGCTTTCAAAGATCACATGAGCCAGCAGACATTTTACATGGCACAAACTCTAGGGTCAAGACTGCAGTTTGTGGTGCATGATGCAAAACCACATCTAAGCCAACTAATCAGTTGACATCAGCGTGGAGGCAGCATCCTCTGTCCTGCCATTATTTGCCTGCAACCTGAGAGTCACAGTATAAACTTAGAACAGCCTCCTGACAGCTCAAGGAAAGTTAACCAATAACAAGCCGCTGGACAAGCTCTCTCTGCTTGAGCACACTCGGCATACAGCTTTCCTCTCTTCTGCCTAAGAGCAGCTGCCTCGTGCAGAAACAGCTGATGGCAACCCAGGCTGGTCAAGAGCCAGACTAGATCACTTTCTCTGCAATACCAGGGAGGGCAGACAGAACAGACCTGCAAGTGAAGAGGGTAGAACAAACAAAAGACACAAGGAGCATAAGGGAATAGGAGGGAGGACAGCAAGGTATTCAGTGGATTCATCTCACCAAGGGGGGACAACCAAACAAAAACCACACCAAAAAAACACCTTTAGAGTTCAAATTAGAGCAGACAAAAAAGGGTTAAGAAGGGTGAAAATACCTAGCCCTTCACAGAGAAGAAAAACAACCTAATATTTCTCCCTGAAAATTTCAACATTTCACATCCACTCAAGTTATCTGCAGAAAATATTCTAAGGAGAAGCCAGGACAAGGTTGGGTAGCTGTTGCAGGAAGCTGCATTAGAAACCTATCATATACACATCTCTAAGCACAATTACTGCAGTCTTACCTGATGAACAAATACATCTTCTTTGGTATCATTTCTGTGAAAAGAAAGTGAGACATTTTAAGAGTCTAGACTGAAGAGCCTTAACTAGAAATGCCTGGCTTTTCAAGTGAAACCCTCCTTCTCTCAGCCTGTAGCACATGCCCTGAATGCCATACATTCTGTCTAAGCCTATGCTACCAAAACCCTGCTCTGAACTTCTATGGTCATTTGCTTGAGAACAGAAAGGGCTCCCGGGCCTTCAAAAGCATGAGAGGACGGGGGAGGTTCTCTGTAACTTTCTGGCAAACATTCAGTGTTTTCTTTTTATGCAGGGCAGAGTTGATGACTGGACTGCTTGTTTTTCACTACTCTAACTCCCCAAAAACACTTCCAGAGGGACTGCAACCTGAGCTGTTACCCCAGAGGTCAAACAAGACTATCAACAGGACTGGTTGCAGCTGTTAACAGATCTCCTTTCAGTGAAACTCAAAGCAACCAGACACAAGAAGTGTTAGGAGAGTCCACAGGAGGAGGACCCAGACATGAACGTGAGGTTTTCTGGATTAGGCCAGCAGTTCAGACTTCCACATGCAAAACACAGAGATAAGTCTGAGACCTTGAATCTGTGTTCCCATACAATAAAAAAGAGCCTAAGCCCTGCCATCTGTTCACTCAATTCCTTCTCAGTAAACAAAACAGGTGGGTCAAAGAGTTTGTGAAGATAATTCATCATCCCAAATTTGTTGTCCTGGATTGAAGCAATAGCAGACTTCATGTCAGGAAGAAACCTAACAAATTGTTATACCACAACCAGGTGAAAGCTTTTACATCAACTGCTATTACAGATTTTAAGAGGACTTCCTAATTAAAACTGTTCCTCTAAGCTTACACTGGATAATAACCTCCAGAGACTAATACCACAGCACAACTGGCTTCAGATTCATGAACATGGGGTCTTCTACCCATTTCTGTACTGTCCAACTCACACAAATCTACCTGATGTGTAACAGCTCAAGGACTTGCAGAGTGAAACAACTTGCCAGGTATGTTTTTTGGAAGACAAATGTTCAGCATGCAGCAGTTTAATTCCTCCAAAAAAGCACACAAGACATTTAAGCCCCTCAACTTCAAAGATATTTCAGCCTTAAAAGTCAGAGTTCCCTCCAGTAAATATGATCAATCTCACCTACAGCTGCTGTTTGGATTCTCAATGCTATTCAGAGGTTTGTTTGTGCTCAGAGAGGAGAGGAAAACCCAAAAGATATAAAGAGAGAATTTCTATGAAACCCAGGCCTGGCATATTTTCAGTGAGATACTATCAGAGAATCTCAATGAGTATCCACAGGAAGTATTCTGACCAAGCAGTTAACATTTGAAGTTTACACAAAAGTATTTCCCCTCATCCTCCTACCTTTTTCAGGCCTTCAAAAAACAGTGAGGCAATCACTAAAGAATATGCAGCTCATTCAGAGTGTAATAGAAGTAAACATGAGAAACAGGTAATAGACCAACTCTGTAGTGAGTTTGACCCTTTCTGTTTTCTCCCCATACACATAACCTTTGACTGGGGGCTGAGGTGTTTAAGATAGAGTTTGCTGAGTGCCTGGCCTAAGCTGACCATTGGTGGCATGAACTTGTAGTCAGGTCCTGAGGTCTCTGTTGCAATTAGTAACCCATGCCCCCTCATGTGTACTACGAGAGTTAGTACAGCATAAATACAACTATCAGAATTTAAACATACCTGTTGATAAAGCCATATCCATTTCTGACATTGAACCACTTGACTGTGCCAAGAACTTTGGTGGCTGGAAAGAAAATTAAAGAAGTAAATTTAAAACATAAGAAAGTACAATAGTGTTATATAAATACTTCTATAATTGCATATAAAGTTGCCATCAGACTTACTCTGTTCCCTTAACACTCAAAGTGTGCCTTCATCTCCCAGTTCAGTTCATTCTAATGCAGCAACAAGATGCTTTAGCACACTGTTCTTCAGCCAAGGGTTTACCACATAGCTCAAAACCTAGCTCTATCTGCAGAGTTGCCCATCCATCCCTTTTTTTGTTGCCCATTTCTGGGATGAGAAATAAAACTGAAAATCCCACTGCCACTCATCAATTCTCTTTAGGTTAGTAGCTAGACATGAAACACAGCTGAAGGAAACTGTTGAAAATTCCTCTCTTCCACTTAAAGTTACCCTTCTTTCTTCCTTGGAAACCAGAACTGCCCAAAGTAGCAGTATCAAGTACTGTGCAACCCTCTCAAGCGGAAAGGCAACACATCCTTATTCTGGAAAAGCTCCTTCTTGCATTGTCAGCATCACACTAACCAAGTAAGACCCCACAAGACTTTTTTTTTTAGTAGTCATACTGCTAAGATGATCTGTGACTGCTTACAGTCATAACAGTTACAAAGTGACCAACTTCATGTTCCATGACTTTCAGGATCAAGGCAAGTTCCTGTCTCAACAGTAAAACAGCATCTACTTAGAAGCTACACTGCAGTGTCTTATAGAACCTGGCAAAACCTGTTTCTCCAACTTATAGGAATGTGTAGGAGGAACTCAACAGTGATGGAGGCAGTTCAACCCCTCCTTACCTCACAGCAACTGTATGGACACCAGAAACTTGTACTTTCCAAACCTTTAGTTAAAGGACAGTTTTAGTCTCTGTAGCTTAGGAGATGTTACTTGTTACCACAGCTTGATTACAACCACCTAAGGAACCTGTACAGTACTTACTTGAAAAGGGTCCACTCACCTACAGATGACTGCTTGCTAAAAGCCTCATCCACATGTTTTGGGGGTGGCAGGAACTCCAGAGGCAATTAAGAGGAAAACAGACTAGACAACCTCCAGTTTAGAAGCCCAAGCCACTGGCTAGAGGCAAGAACACACTGTAAATTGTTACCTTCATCTACTCTACACCTGTATTCTTTTCTAAATATTCACAAGGAGATGATGGAGCCAGCCAGACCTTTGCTCTCATGGAGTCATTCTCATACACCCTCAAGTAAAAAACGTCTGACAACAGCTGGGCATTGTAGCACTGCTGCTGTTATTACTGTCAATAACAGGCCCTTTCTCATTGCCCTTTTACAAGTGAAGTTTTTGGTCTCCTTCAATACACTTTTTAGTAGAAAATGTTCTTATTTAGAAGCAGCAAAGTCTTAACATGACCGAGATATTGCCTAGAAAAAAAAAAAAAAAAGACTCTGCCTAGTACAACATACATTCCCAAGAATTCTTGTTTACTGGAACAGAAAAACATTGTTTCAGTGCCCAACACTGGCTCAGTAAACAGTGCTCAGCACCAGTATTTATAGCTGTACTTTTAGGTTTAGTTTCACAGAGGCATCACCACACAGAGACACTTCCTGCTGCCACAGTGGCATTGCTACAACAGCTCCCTGCACTCACACAAGTCAACAGGAGGGGACGGGGGACACAGAAATAGTGCCAAGAGAACCTGCAGGTTTCAGCCTGCTTTGAGAAATAATGCCAGCAACACTGCTTCCCTCAACATCATCCTTCCCATCCCCTGCAAAACAGCTTTGGAATCTGTTAGCCTACTTGAACCAGATTAGGAAGAAGCCTAGGAAGCATGACAGAAACCCTCAGAGGAGTCAAGAGGCTGGGGAATGAGAGGCAGTCAAAACTCACTCAGTGGCCAGCTGGCTGCTGCTAAGTGGAGGAGTATGCAACAGTTTAAAAACAACATTGCTCCACTGGGGGGACTCCAATATATTCCCCCTAAGACAGTGTGCTAGAGAAAATACTATTCCTGCAGACATTTACAGGCTCCCCTGAGTATCTGAGACCAAAAGAACCTCAGACAACAGCATGACACTGAACATCCATGGCATGGTCACTGGTAAGCCTGAGCAGGGAATTCTGGCAAGGAGGAGGACAAGCCCAGAGGAAAACACAATAACCAGCTAAACTAATGAGTCACAGAAGGCAGTTGCTGTACTGATGTACATCCCACCAGCAAGTGGAAGCCCACATATTTCTACAAGATGCTGTACTCTGATGCTATCAGAGGAAACAATCATCAGCCACTCCCACCCATGACAAAATAGCCTTTTAACAAGGAGAGCCAAAGCTTCCTGTGACCAGGAGAAAAGAGAAAGTTGAGTAACCTTTACCCATATTCCTAGAAGTCAGATATTTGGATGCCCCAAACAAGCATAAGACTTTGCTTTTAACAGGATCTTTGTAAAAGAAGGCTTAAGTGAACATAACCACACAGGTGACCATTAATAGGGACATTTAAAGTGTCAATCAGCATTGACAGTGATAATTTTCCTCATAATCCCTAGTAAAAAGCTTGCCTAGCAATAAGCAACCACGATCACCACGGTGGTTTTCATTTTCCTGCCACTTCAGGAAAGGCAATTCAATCTTCATTTCCCCCTACCTCTTCTCTCCCAGCAATAGGTATAGGTGAACAAAGCAAAAACATTACCAGGGATGAAACAACCCACATTAAGGCAAGAAGCAATCAGATATACCAGCAGATATGGATGTGCTAATTCCTGTGTACTAATTACTAACAAATGAGGTAATAGGGGAAAAAAAAAAAACCAAAAAACCCACAAAAGCTGTGCCTTCGATCTCTGTTTTGCTAGAATTCTTCCTAACTCCACTCCAGAGAAATCTTTTACCTGGCTTCTCTTTTTTGCATCAAGACCCCAGTCTTCCCCTTCAGAAGAGAAGGTCCTGTGTATCCTTAAGGAAATTTGGGACTCTACACCGTAAGTCAGCTTCAACTTTGGCTTTACCAAACCCTCAGAAGTTACACAGACAGAAACAGTACAGCCCTATCGGCAGTAGCCTGCAGATTGAAGTCTTGTCCTTTCAACAGGTTGATCCTATTTAATCACAACGAAAGAGTCACACTTGCTATGCACAGGGCTTGAGCAGAGACATGGCAACATGGCTTTTCGTTTGCCTTTTTACTGATAGTCAAGTAGAAACTAAACCCCGCCCCTCCAAAAAAAACTCAAAACAAACAAACCCCACTAAACCTAGAAGCACTACTAAAGCAGCATTCTTTACGGACAGAGAAGTTGCGCCAGGACCCAAACATCAGGGAGAGGCACACACGGTTTCCAGCAGCCCTTCCCGGGGGGAGAGGCCGCCGGCAGGTGCCGGGAAGAGGCTGAGCCCGGCTGTGCGGCGCTCGCTGTCCCGCAC
>VXBU01015868.1:441613-522717 GCA_013400315.1 Bombycilla garrulus | reverse complement strand
AGACAAAGCTACAGCCATTAATTACTTTATGTATAAGTAAATTTATTTCCAGTTTTGGGTTTCAACCCAAAGAAGCACTTTTGATTTCTTGCCGTAACTTTCTTACCTGAAGGACATCTGCTTGTCTTTGTGAGAAACAAGGGTTCAGGTCAACAAAAAGCATCTCCTGGTGTTGAAGCAAATACAGCAGGAGGCCATTGTAAAGCCTTTGCTCTTCACAAGCCAAGGGACTGACAGGAATCCTAAAGGAAGAGGAGATGGATTAATCTTTGGAGCTCTCAGATCCGGGGCTGATCAGGAGTGACACAAGGAGCCTTCCCAGCACCCAAGATAATTCAGCAAAGCAGCATTTGCTGGGACAGTGACCAATGGAGCTTGGTGGGTTCACAGCACTGGAACTTCCCCAGTGATGACAGAGCCCCAGCTTTTCCGCAATAGTTTCCCACAATGAATCTTTGTGGCAGCACAGCAAAGTAGCTGGAACCTGACAGTAACTCAGACATTCTCAAAATAAAGGATGAAAAGGACAGACAAAAAAAAAGCACCCTATCAAGTCTACCATTGCTCCCTGTCATTGGGATGGAAAGAATGGTTTTGTTCTACCTTCATTTATGGAGGTGAACTTTGATCACTAGAATGTCTTATTACCAGAACTGCCTGGAAAAAAAAACCACAGGTAACAAACTGCTTCAGTATATTAATTTTAAATTTTTGCTCAAATCAGAATAATAAGTTGGAATAATTTGATTAAAAGGATTCTTTGTATAGGATTCTAATCTCAACCCCTAAAGAACCTGTGTATTCCACCCTGACAACTATTTAGAAGCTTGGAAAACATTTATATAAACGCTGTACCCTTAATAGAGCTTCTCCAGCCATGCCGCACCAACTCAGTTACACCCAGCACATTATTAATATTTAAACAAGAAATTAATAAACTCTGGAGACTAATGTGGAGCATGAATACACCAGTCTTCTGTTTGCCAAATGAATACATTCATTATTCATTCACAGTTTTAAAGTAAAAATATACACTTTGGGCCCAGTCCGATTGCTTTCATTCATGTTCTTCTTTTGTAAACTTACTGTTGTTTCTGTAAGGACTTGAGTTTGGGCTCCTTCTGAAAGCAGAAGGTTTAAGCAGAGTTATAGCGAGGTACAACATAGATTTACAAGATGAACCACTGTGTCATCAGTTCCTTCTTTAGGATTAGTTAACATTTCTTTTTCTTGAATTCCCATTTTTCTTGGGGCAGGCTCAGTTTCTCCACAATAAACAAGGGTGCTTGTAAAACCTGATTGACTGAGCAATAGCCTTTGCTGCATACACAATCCTGAGAGATTATTCATCACTTACCCAAACATCAACACTCTCAGCTCACAGGCCAGACAAGCAATATTTTTAGTGCTTTGTCTTTTTTTTTTTTTTTCAGCTTCTTTATTTAGCTTAGACATCTGTTCCCAAATCCACCTCTACCAGCTGTTAACTCCTTACCAGAAGGAGCACTGCACAAGCTATGCAGGAAGATAAATGGATCTCAGACCATTCATTGAGTCCTCCATTCCCTTATTAGCAGCCTGTGTTTGAGTGCCCAGTTCTCACTTCATCCTAAGACAGGTCTAAACTATAGACTGGGATGAGACAGCTGACTCCAAATATCAGTATCTCCTCAGCAGATGTTCATGGGTGGCGACAGGTGTGCATTCCAGCTACAGAGAGTACGCTCTTAAGGTTTCTTTTCAGCCACCTTCCACAATGACTTTCAATTAATTTTGTGAAATAACCGCTTCCTGCCTCTTCAGATACTTCTGCTGCTACCAGAAGATGCATTATTGGAGTGACAGTAAAGTTGAACCAGGTTCCCACACTGCTAAATCCATACTGAGATGTATTCTGCACTTCCCTACTAAAGCCCCATAATCAGTTGTAGTACAAATCACAGGAGAACACTCACTAGAAATAAGAAACAAGTAAAACTTGACCATCAGGAATTAGGTACTGCTTTTTTTGACTAAGTCTAACTTTCAAAGTTGCTTTGCCACAAAGTGCAGGCTAAAAGGTCCCCTGCCTTGGCTTTGTCCAGGAGATCTGCCAAGGTTCCCTGCTGCCACAGGCTTGCTGCAAATTTACAGAAACAATGAGTCAAAGTGAGTAGAAGCAAACAGCTGGCTGGCTAGGGTCCTTGTGCACTCATGCAAGAATTGCATATTAAGACTAGAACTAAAAATCGCTGTACCAAGATGAAGCATAACAAAGTATCCACAGAAATTTAAGTAACATCAGTCAAATCTCTGATAAAATCATAGCAACACGTTCTCCTAGGCAGTTACAGATACTAGGAAGACAAATCCAGGAGTTTTCCATGATCCTCTAACTAAACTTTCAATGTAATACCTGTGCTAAGCCTTATAATTTTGTGTTACAATAGCCATAGCTACAAATCACAAAGTATGTGCAGTTTAGGCTTATAATGTACAAAGTTCAATATTCTACTTCTGTGTTCCCAAGGCCCGTGAGGGTTCCATGTTCTAAGTACTGAATATTCCTACTAAGTCACTTCAGTTAAACTATAAGCATGGCAGGTCTCCACAAATAAAAGTGCCAAAAGATTGAGATAGGTGATAATCATAGACAGAATTTACATTTGAATATAAAGAGATAAGAAATTTAAAGTAAAAAAGGCTCATAAACAACTTGTTAATGTTGTTGATGTCAAAGAAGGAAGAAGTAATTTCACAAAAATGCAGATTGCCAGAATACACGAAGAACAGTTTTAATACCTGCAATAAATCTATGCCCTATGTGGAGCTGCCATTACCTCCAGAAGGTTAACTCCAGCAATTGCATGGAGCACACATTTCTGCAGATTAGATCTAGAAGAGGTTTTTTTTTTCTATAACCTTCACATTTACACTGAACAACTATAGCAAGTACTACCCAATGTCTCAATTTCCTACACTCTGGCTGCCAAATGTTTCATAATGTGCCAAATAACTGCACTAATTCTTGCTCTGAAAGACGTAAAGGATATTTATGACTTTTTCCCCTGTGTCAGCAGATATGATTTGCCACGGCTGACTACCTTGGATTTTGCTGCTGTACAGGACAATACCAATGATTTATTATGAGTCATTGAAGGCCTCAGGTCACTCGGCAGGAAGTGGTATAGAGAAATCTTACTGACAGTGTGGGTTTCAAGGCTCTCCTCTCCGCCCAACTACGAAAAAGGTGATTTTTCATAACCCTAGGAGGTAACTCAACAAGCACAGCATCAGCTAAATGTTTTACAAAAAAACTCTGAGCTCCAGATTTACTGGGTTGCCTCCCAGAGCTGGTGAGATTAGAATGACTGTAAAAAAGTGAAAACATTTATAGGGCAGACATACTTCTATTTATGGTAGCTGTTGCCTTAACAGGTCACTGGCAGGGAAACCTCATGCTGATTGCTTTCAAGGCTTCTCAGACAGGTCATTGCCACAAGCACTCAGGTTAGAACTGAATGTACTCTAAAACCAGGCAAGGGCACATGTTCAGAAGTAGCTGGGCCATGTCCCAGAAGAGTGGGACTTTTAAAAACTGAAGCAGTTCATTAATCAATAAGGGAGCATACTGGATTCTTATGTGCAGATACAGGAATCAGAGGGCACACATTGGAATAATTTAGGAATGGAGGTAAAGGAACAAAGTCTTGTATGTGTGTGCATGCACAGAAGCCCCAGGTGAGAGCAAATGTCACCTGATGGCAGAAGAGTGACAGTCGGTGAAGTGTTTTTTGAGATAATGTGGGGACCAAGGGATAGATTCATGGTGAAGGCCTTTTAGAATCAGCCAATGCTTAAAAGTATCACCACACAACTAATCCAAACACTGACAAATAAACTTCATTTGTTTCCACTCGTACTTTAGTACTCAAATAGTAAGGAACTTGGTGTCTGGTTACAAAGCTGCTTTGTTGCATTGCTGAATATCCTCCACCGTAAGGTTTTTTTCCCCAGAGGACAGAGTGGCATAGTTCCAGCCACACCACATCTTGTTAGATTCCTTTCCCTTGATGTGCTTTTGTTGAAGATATAAACTTGTATCACATCCAAAGGTCAAATTCTGATAGACCTGGTAATAAACCCACAGAGCAGTAAAACTGAGACCACATACAGAGACCTATGGAGGAGAAGCAAGGTTTAAAAGTACAGTTCCCCAAAACAAAGCCTGTCATTGATGCTGGGTACCAATTTTGCTGAATATATACTTTTAAAATGAACTTGGCTTGCCATAAAAAACCCCACCCAACTGAATAAACAAGGCTTTTTTACTGCATAGAAGATATCATAACTGCTAATATATGTGTTTTGTAAAGTGTCATTGGCTTATAGTTCATATTAAGCTGGCATGGCTGTGATCCACTAGAACAAATTACAAGTTGCATCAGGTATAAATATTTTAACATCTTCTAGTGTCAACAATGAAAGGGAAAATCCTCCATTATCTGATCACACTAGGCTGCTCCTTCTTAGCACCTTGACTTGCATGACATGTTGTCCCACCCTCCCTTTTAGCTTCCACTTTTGTGCCCACTCATCATCACCCCAGATGTGCCTTCTCTAGCTCCAGCCAAGCACTCACTGCCTGCTGGACGTCAACTTGAATTTTAGTGGCAAGGGCAGAACGAGCTGCTTCTCTTTCCTGATAACAGGGATTAATTTCTCTGATATCAAATGCTGTTAACAAGGGCAAAGTGAGGGTGAGCTTTTCAGAATAAGATCCAGCAAGTAAGTAGCCTCCACACCCAACAGTTATCTTGGCTAAGAAAAGAGTAGTTTTCATTAAACAGCTCTCTATCCCTCACGTCTCTTCAAGTGGTTTATTTCTTCTTTATTTCTGTCTAGTCAGTGTCCATCAGAATGAAAGTGATCAGCCAGCTCAGAACCTGTCACATGGGCCTATAATATACCTTATAAACACCGAACTTACAAAATATCCACTGACCATTGGACACAGAGTTATGACAGAAAGCCTCACAGTGCGGTGTGATCTTGTTTGAGGCAGCTGAATAGAGAGGACTCACTTGAACAGAGCAGGTCCAAACACGATGGCCAGGTTTTCCAGAGTCATAAAATTCACTGTACTGTAGGTTGCTACCTTTAACAGGAAAGCAGACAGGAACTGGAGAAGGTTTTGATGGGCTTTGGGCAGGCAGCTGAGCAACTGTCTCAGGCTCTCTATGCATTCTGTTGTGTTGATTTTGTGCTCTGGGGAAAAAAAACCCAAAACAAATCCAAACTTATAACATAGATATTCCTCATACCAACACAGTTTTGTCAATGACATTAGATATAAGAAAGAAGGAAAGTTTTAAATTATAAGAACAAGGTGAAGAATAAATACATCCCAAACAAGGACTTTGTACACTAAATTTTGACATGTGTTTTTCTTATGAATATTTAAGGACCGTGGATTTTCCAGATACTGAATTTGACACTGTTATTTTTCCTCTTATAGCAGAATCATCCAGCACTTGCTGCTTTCCTAATGAAATTGCAGGCAGGAATCATGTACCTGAGTCCTCAAAGCTGCCTTGAAGGATGATACAGGGTTGTCAGCCTTAACTCTCCCAAGAGATTTTACACATGCTATATGATTCTCATTAAGAGGAATGAGAAATTTTACCCTTTCAGCCCCACATCATCTTCATTTCCTGACTAATTGGTAGCTCTCAGACTCAAAACATCTTTGCTTTATAAATATGCAACTGTAGTTATGCAAGAGATGCTTAAAATTCTAAATTGGGGATACTTAACATTTTCTTGGTTCTCATTCCTCAAAGAAGGGTAAGAAGGCAGAAAACTGGTTCAAAAATAACTCCATTTGATCAGCAGTTCTGTATCAGTAGGGTAAAGTCTCCTGGTTACTAGAATTGAGATGACAGTACTCCTCAATAATTGGCAGCTGATGCTCAAATTTGCCATAGATCACCAGCACACATCTGTGTGGATTTGACATCATTTATGAGCAAATCACGCCCTTGAGGGTAATTTTAGCCCTAAAAAAACACATTCTGTGCAGGCCAAGGCCTATGGTGCTCAACTGATTAATGAGAGAAACATAAGAGTGGATGGAAAGGCAAAAATAGTTTGAAAAAATAACAGCGAGACTGTTCAGGGTAGAAAAAGCCCCTTAGATCTTTCTGCATAGACTTTCACAGTTCATGAAACTGCTTCCTTTCTCTTTTTTTGTAAACTCATACATGGGCACTTTGAACAATAGCAGCCTGCAAAATAATCCACAAAACCCACTTATCTGTATGCAAACAGCTGAATTAGTTACCAGACAAAATCACAGGGCAGACTGAGAACAGAGCTCAGCCATGGCAGGCATGAATGGGGAACCAGGCATAGACTGCTGGGGGTGCTCATCTTGGCTTTGCATGCTGTCGCACGCACTGCTGTCCAAAAAGATTATAAGAGGAGTGATAAAATAAATGCTAACTAAAAATACAGTTCTAAATAAGAACAGTGATGTGCAGAAAAACCTCCTCTACCAAGGGAGGTTAAATAAAAAAGAGGCTTCAGCTTGGAAAAGAGAGAAATGAGGCAGTGGCTATATAAAGGCACAAGCAGCATTATGATGGTGATTACATTAAAACTAAAAATATTATCTCAGTAACTAATATGGTATACAATTTAAAAAAGAAAGCGTGCAGAAGAGGAGCTTTCTCAAAGAATGTAGGATTGGATTGCAGGATTCATTGCCACAGGGAGGAAGGGAATCAAAAAGACTTCATGAATTTTAAAAATACTGTAGACAAATTCATATATGCCTGGTCCCTCCAAAGCAATTAAACATCAGTCTCCAGTTAAGGAAACACAAAACCTTGTTTATAGAAGGTGCAATGAACACATTATCTGTCACTGCCAGAGAAAGGACAGAAGCCTGGAAGGTGCCCGTTCTGTACCTTGGAAAGTTTTTAGCAGGCCAGAGCAAATATTGTCTGGAAAAACAGCCACCGGTAGTTCTTTCAGAAAGAGCTTCAGGAGACTGGCCACAGAATCAACATCTCCATCATTAATAAGGTCTACTTTTTCCCCTTGATTGTACTTCTGTCTCAATTCCCTGATTTTGTTTGCTGAGCCACCAATTCGAAATATACCTACACGCTCCAGACCTGTGTAAGAAATATAGAACAGTAAGCAGTGCTTGACCACATCCTTGTGATGAGAACTGGAGTTCCAAAAGCAAGAGCTCCTTTAAGAAAGCACAGTAACTGTAATTAAGGATTTTTCAGCATTTACAGCTGAAAAGTACAGCTTAAACAAAGAATATCAGTTTCCAGAAGCCTAGCATGAAAAATATGAACATACCAAATACCTCCAGGTACTCCACCATCTGTGTCACAAGAGAAGGAACCCCACATTGCTTTGCATCCTGATCAAGGGTTTCCAGAGGAACACCAAAAGTGCTTCTTTCTCTGCTGAACTGTAGATCTGGTGAAACTTTATTTGTTGTGTGCCTAACTTGTATAGAAGAGAATGATTTCTGGGGAATAAAAACAGACAAGATAAACAGTCACTGGCTTTTATTATTTTAACCTCCAAAGATCTATGAGTGGTAAAATTATTGTCTTCTTAGTAGCATCTTAGGACAGATTTTATTTCTACTGTGCATTCTTAAAATACTAATATTCTTCTGTAGAGTTGAGACGAGACCTGTGATGGGGTCAGCTCCAGTAAAGGCCCCTCACCCCTACAGTCAGGGAAAATAGGCCCTTGCATTGAGGCAGATGCACTGTTCAGGACAGAGGGGTCACTCCCCCTCAAAAGAGCCCCATAAGTCAGGGAAAAGCTGACCCAATGCTGGTGCGCATCCTTCCAACTCCATGAAATTTGTGAATGTCTACCTAATCCCTGAGGATAAAAAATGTAAGATTGGTGAAGGAACCAGAAGCGGGATTTAAGCGGCAGCCATGGCACAGGCTGCAGAAGGGTTTCCCTTCTGCTCACCCAGTTATTCCAAATTTCCTGCCCCAACAACTGATGCAAAAGCATAAAATCACAAACAACTTGCACTTTTCATCCTGTCTGATAAAAGAAGCTGCTCTTTCATGCCCCTGGAGTGTGGGCTGGGGAGTTTGTGGGCTCTTGTGGAGTTGCCTGTCCCTGAGGGCAGCTGAAGAGCTCTGTGAGGGTGGGGGTTGCCCCTAGCCAGCTCTGCGGCCCCTCAGGGTAAAAATATATATCTAAATATATGCTTAGCTGTATTTAAAATATATATCTAGCAAATATACATTTAAGAATAATATCTCTCACCAATATTTAAGGAAAAGGGAAATTCTGCCTGGCACTCCTGGCTGCCCTGCCCGCTTTCCCACATCCCCTAAGCCCCTTGCTTGCCTTACAGGCAGGTGTCACTACCCACAGTAACTGCTGCAGTTTATCCTCATGTTCCTACCAGGCAATGAGAGCAGAAGTCCAAACAAGGAACACCTGGATTTACCATTTCTGCACTAGGACTATTTAAACAGTACCTAAAGGGGGATTGTTTTTATGCTTTTGGTTTTTTCAAGCATTATCTCAAAGCATTGTGAAATCAGCCTCTTTTAAAATGTTTTTATTACTATGTTTTCAGAAGGAAAAGGGAAAGATCTTCCCATGGGCTTTAAGCTGAACTGCTGTAGTGAAGCTGTTTTTCACGCACACAGCCATGAGCTGGAGCTCCGGGCCAGCCGTGCTGCCATGGCAAAAGCACACAGAGCACTCAAAACACCACAGCCCATTTTGCTTTTTCAGTAAATGGGACAGCTTAGACTATGATGCTCATGTTACAGCATGAATAGTTACCTAAAAAGAACAAATATCAGCATATACCAAACATATTTTACAGCATTTTTGTCTATAAGCTGTGAGGTGTTACAAAAATCCTCTAAAATATCTGTGCACCGTTACTCTAAATCTCACCCTTTTCAGATGCCACAGACCTTTCTTAGAAAGGAGGAAGGGTGTGAGAAAGGACCAAAGAAGCCAGATTTAAGTTCACTTACGCAAATGGAAAGGGAGGCGCCTGTTCCCATGTTAGACTGCAGCAGAGTGCCAGTATTTCAGCTGTGCTGCTCACAAGAAGCTGTCACATTTCTTCCCCTCCACAAAGCCGTGCAGCCTGGCCAAAGCCAACTGCAGCCATCGGGCTGTTCCTCTGCAATTAACTTATCATAGTATAATTGCTAGGCATCATCTTAATCAGTGGTTTCCCTCCAGAGCTGGTAGAAGGTAGAAATTAGCTCCTAATAAAAGTGGATTCCTTGCAGCCAGCACTTCCCTCTGGAGGCACCTTGCACTAGCTGAGGGCTGTGTTACCACCAGGAGATGTTTCCATAGCACCTACCACACACAATGCCACAGCTTCCCAAGCCACACGGATCCTGGGTCTAATATTTGCTCAAGTGGGTTTTGCACTGTATGTTTACAGATATTCCTGCTGCCTGCTGCCTGCTAAAGCAACAAGAAAAATACTGTGAGGTAGCCCTCTGTCTACACATTATAGCTACTTGTTTATGTAACACACACACAATCATTCTAGCCAACACATGGGCAAGGACCCACCCAGTTTTCAAAATATGAAGATGCAGTTAAGCTCAACACCCTTTATGATTGTTTCAAATATACAGCCTGTCCTGGGAAAAGTCATAAAGAAGTTGCAGTAAAACCTACTTGGAGAAGATTTTTAACAAAAACTTAGTGGGTACACATGAAACAAAAGCAAAACACACAAGGCAAAAAAAGGTAGAGGTGCTGAGCTAGGCTCCCTTGGTGGAGCACTAGAAAAGCACGAGTTACCCCAACATCACGCTGGTGCGGTGCAGATGGCAGTGATGGTTCCCTCTTCTTTAGCAGAAGGAATACCACTTAAAAACTAGTGCAGAACTTTAGCCCTTTACCTTTCCACAAGATCCCACAGTAAAGTCTGAATGATGCTATAGTTCAGGGCTTTCTTCCTCTACCTACAGAGCCGAAAAGCCCAGAAAAATCTACATCCTCCTCACCACCCCACAGGCTCAGCCTGGCCTGTCTCTGCAGACAAACTCCACCTGTGCCCACCACCACAGCTGAGGCTGCTCAGCCTGTTCAAGCTGCTGAGCCCACAGGAGGTCCTGATGGTGCTGTACCCCAACACTGCTAAATAGCACTACTAAAAGAGAGAAGAAACTGTGTTTGCCCTCCCATATCAGCAGTGTGAGTGCCCTTGCACAGCAGTGTGGTGTTCTGTGCTCCTGGCTGCGAGGGTACAGGGAGCATTTTTGCTGCACTCAAACCTTCTGACCTCCAGCCACCATGAGCAGTGCTTCCTCACACCTTTATCATTGTGTTTGCCAGGCAGCTGGAGCACGAGCAGCTCCCCTACCGTTGCTGGGTCCCTTTGGGACACACCAAAGCACAACACTGACTCAGAGTCACCTTAGCTAACCATGCCTGTGAGTCTGCAGCAACCTGCTCTCTGCAGAGAAACACATCACAAAAAGGCCTGTGCAAAAACTACAAAATTAAAACAAAACGTTTTCAACTCTCTAACTCTTTGCTCCCTGCCCACAGCACATTTTCATTTCCATCTTACTAGGTGCCACAGGAGTCATCCTGCTGACGTGTCACTCCCCACTGCTTCAGCTGAATATGTAAACTGTAGCCACATACCTTTCAAAGCAACAAATTTCCCACCTGAGCAGCAAAAGCAAATTTTATCTGTTCACTCATGACAGGGCAAACAAGGCAACAGCCACTACAATCAACCTCTTGGCCTCGACTGCTCCTCTGACTTCAATTATTGAAGAATTTGCTTTCAAGTCCTGCCTGCGAACTCCGGCAAGGCTCATGAAGATGCAGACACCTCAGTCCCCTAGAAGTCTGCAGCAGCTAGAGGGCACACGAGGCTTGCCAGAGAGGTGGTCCAGCAAACCCCACTGCAGACACGGCAAGGAGCACTATGCCCTGGGCAGGGCTTTTGTTTTGTACCCAACAGCACAGGTCGGAGGGATTCCTCCTCGCATCGCAATTGCACAAAAAGCAGGAGGCTGCAGGCAGCACAAATTAAACATATAACTGTTCATACTGTGTAGCTGAAATTCCAACCCTTCCCTCATAACCTCCGGATCAAAGTCAGCCTCTGCAGGAGTTCAGATGAATGAAAAGGATGTTTGGTGCTTTGAGAAGCCACCCTGACTTCAAGGGGCATGTCTAAATTAAAACCAAAGCTGTTGGTCTCCCAGCACCCTGCCACCCAGGGGAAGCCTTGTGAGGAAAGGCAGTGCCCCAGCCTGGGTGTATGAGGGGCTGGATGAGCACCAGGGGCTGCCTTTGTACTCTCTCCTCTGGGGCCTCCAGTTGCTGAATGGGCTTCTTGTGAGAATTGCTGATGTTCCAAAAAGATAGAGAAAGGATAAACATGAAATGAAAACAGAAAATTTAGTTTTATTCCTTAAAAAAACCCATTTATTTTCAGCAGAGTTAGAAACAGCAGGATCCCTGTGCGAGAGGGCAGAGGTAAAGCCACTGTTGGCAGCAGTAAAAAACAATAGCAGCAAGAAAAATAATTAACTGAGGCTTCATGGTTCATTGAAGTTTTTCTTCAAAGCCACAAGCAGCCTGCTCTGCTAGCTTGTGTTTCAGTTTCAGGAGTCTCCAAGCATACAGCCAAGGAGGAAAGAAAGCCCTTGCTGGTGGGCAAGAGCTGAGCAGGCGGTGCGTGCCCCCCCAGGGAGGCTGCAGTGGGATGTGATGTGGGCAGTTCTGCCTGGCCCACATCCAGCTGGAGAGGCTCTGATGGCTCTGGATTAGAGGCAAACACTGGAGCAAGCAGCTCTGCTGATGCCAGCTACAGGCTTTGAGAAGGCACTGTCATACTGTGATACTATGATACATCAGTTGCACCATCTCAGCCTTGGGAACCCTTGGGAGCTAAGCCCATAAAAGCATCCCTGAATTATCACGGAAAACAGGGCTGACACACATGGCTGAGATTCTGTCAGACAAACCTGTATTACTGGCTTTCAAAGCAGGTTTTCCTCTCACACACAGCATTTGTATATTTTATCCCAATTCATCATGAGCTACTCTAAACAGTAAAGTTAGTAAATTTTGGAAATTTCCACATTTTATAGTATATGGACCTGATAGATAAACTATGGGGCTTCTCAAGCAAAAGGAAGAAATGGAAATAAGAGCTACGACCAAGACAGAAGTAGACATGGAAAAATGCATCTCATATTAGCTAATCGTTGGCAAGAAATGAGGCATCTCTCTCTCTTGATTACCACTGTATCAATATAAGTTTTCCTGCGTTTTAGCTGGTAAAAGTCATAGCACAGACATAAGGACTGGTTGCCACATATCCTTCATCACAACAATCTGATTGCCAACCATGCCTCCTCGCCAAGTTAAATCATCAGCAAGGAAGAGTTGCTGTCCTGACAAGAAAGCAGCTCTCCCCTGCTGCTACTTGCATTGCTTTTCTCTGTGCCTATGGGAAGAGCACACAGGCCACAACACCTCCTGCCAGCCCAGCCCTTGTCAGCCCAGCAGCGTCCCCTCTAACTTGACTTCTGCTCGCAGCTGCTCAGGTGGTCTTCTCTGGAAGTGCATGCCTGAGGGCAGAGATGGGTATGTCTGCAGAGCCAGTGCCAGACAGGCACACAGGAGCTGCCCCTTCTCCACCAGCCAGGCACACACGAGTCCAGAGCTGTGCCTGAGCAGATATCCCCTGAGTCATGGCAAGGCTCCTTCCTACTGTAGACACAGAGCACCTGGCAGGCTTGAGCTGCTTCTCTCTATCTGAGCCCATCTCTGGCAAGGGATGTGTTGGTGTCCTGAGGTGGCTCAGCCGAGCCTGTTTCCAGGCAGCTGAATTACAGGCATGTGGAGAACTGCCCAATGAAACAGTGGGAGGCAAATGCTCAGACTGCTTGCTGGCCCCTTTTTTAAAAATTATTTTTATATTTTTATGCCTTCCCAGCCCATTAAACCTTCTAGCATCATCTTTGTTTTAAAGGCATTTGAAGAGCCTGCAGAAAGCTGTACAAGTCCTTGCCAGTTTTGTGGAACTGAAAGTGACTGGCAGGCAACAGATGAAAAATTGTCAATATTCCTCTCTTAGAGTGAAATGTCATGAAGGTTGTTTTGGTGCCTGCTTTTCTCTGCTTCCTGTTTTGAATTTCATTTTCTTCCTCTAATCTCCACCTGGCACTTAAAACCTCTTCATTTTCTTGATGCTGTTCCAGGGAAAACTAGTCAGCATTCAAAATGCAGTATTGTTTCATTATCTAAAGGCACTATCGTGCTGCTGTTGCTAAAGAGCAGAACATCAGCAAAAATAGCCACAAGCTGAAAACTACTGTAATGAAGCAAGCAGAGCTCTTTTTCAGGCCCTACAAATTATTTTAACATCTGTATTTCTATTATATTTCAGTCTATATCATGAAATTGTCTTATTCCATGTTTATTTCCCCAAGAAACAGAAAGATGAAAAGAACACAAAGGAGCACAAAATTTTTGCAATCATGGTTTGTTCCCTGTCTACTCATTTTCAAAGGGAATTTGAAATGTTGGATTAGTTTCAGCAAAAGTTGCAAGTACCAAGCCAGTTTATGCATCCCAAATCATCCTCCCAGGAAGACAGGCCTCCCAGGAGGCTTCATCCACAACCTGCTGCTGATTTCTGACATCTTCCCACAGCTGAAGGGAAACTCAGCTTCCAGCCCAGCTCCAAACAGCTCATGGTGGATTAATCTCTTGCCGAAGCAATTATCTCTGGCACCATATACTACCATTTTTCATAAATAATGCAGTTTCAACGCAAAATTGCCTCTTTGAAGAGCTGTAAAGAAGTAAGACAGGATTAGTCCTTGCCTCCTCTCCACCTCTAGCTTGCACAGTACCTGAGGTGGGGATAAAAAAAAGGAAAAGGAGGAATACACTAAGTCGAGGCTTCAGCATCCTCTTGCACAGTGTACACTGCCCTAGCCCAGGTAAAAGCAGGCAGAGGCAGTTTTTCATTTGTATTTCTCCAGTGGCACAGAACCACTCCTTACTGGATCATTTCAAAAGAGTTGCTCCTATTATGTTCAATAAGCTCTGTTTTTTGAAGTCTTGCGATACAACTTCTTGAACAAAACTAGAGAAAACTCAAAAAAACCCCTCACAATGCAGACCTTCCCCCCAGAGGAACTGAGATGGCAGCAACAGCTCCATCAAGCTTCCCAGTTTCAGATGTCAACTGAATATGGACTGAATAACTCCAAATAACCCTATCTGGAGTTATTCAGTCTGTCATATGGAAAATTCAGGTCTCCTGTTTCTAAAACAACAAGGTAATGGTCTGCTCAGCAGGAATTTCTTCTTCCCATCTCTCTCTCTCCCAGGAATCTTTTTGGTAGCTAAAATTTATACACCCAGAATAGTGACTTCTTAATAATTTCATATCATGGATACACCAGGGAGGCACCAGATTGTCAAACCTAGTCTCAGAAATATTTTTTTGTTCCCTACCTCTTCATAGAGCCTCCACATGACTCTGTTTAACTTGAAGAAAATGTTATTTAATTATGCATTTTTCTGATCTCTTGCACAACCTCACACAAAGTATTTATTGTAATTCACTGAATCTGAGAAGGACATGCCAGATGATTTCAGTTATCCTAATTCGGGAGGATGGTTCCCTAAGTAATGCAATGCAGGGACACAGCCACTCCAACCCAGGCATGTTTTAATTAAAAAGCAAAGTAATTTGATTCCAACAGAAGACAGTGTGACCTAATCCAACCTGATATGCATGTCATATATCAAAATTTAAAGTTATAACCACAAAATCCCACACAATATAGATACAATCTGTAAATATAGAGTTGGTCAGAGGACTGGCCATTTAAAAAACAGGGTGTAGGTACTCATCTTGTTACTCAGCTGCATCTAGTCTTTGCTGTTGATCACTGAAAACATGTTTACTTTTCAACATGAGCTGTGTGTGACATGGGGGAAAGGAGGGAAGAGGTTAGGCAGATAATTTTGCAGCCTGCAACAGGAGAAACAAGGGAGGAAAAGACATTAATTTGAATTAAGTGAAATTGAGTTTGAAATCTTAACTGTGACCAGGTAAGATTAAAGCTGGAGCCAAAGGCAGAGGAGAAGAGCATTTCCTTCAGTCACACTGCACAGGGCCATGGCTGCAAAGGCAGCTTGCACAGGAATTGCCCCCAGCTCCTTCCCAGCTATGCAGCACAGTACAGCACATTGTGCCAGCACTTACACCTGAGCTCACAACACAGAAACACCCAGCTTGAGTAAAATAAAATTAAAAAAAAACATTTTCAGGGGTTCTCTGAGTGCATTTACAGCAATGCACCCACAACGGTGCGGTTGGATCCCTTAAGCAAGCCCTTTGACTGGCAGAAAAAACTTAAAACTATGGCCTGGAAAACCACGGTACCTAATCACTGTACAGCAGCACAGGGACTCAGTCAGGAACGGGTGCAGGGCTGCTCCCCTGAAGCCTCCTGAGGCGCACGGTAAACACCTGAGCATTCCATGATGTTCCTTGTTGCACACTAATTAAACAGACTGGAGGCAGCTGCATGTTCAGCCTCACACTCCAGCCACCTGTTCTTCTCCCCCTCGCAAAACTGCAGCACAAACTGCAAATGCTGCAAAACTACAACATCTGACACAGGGGACCCAAAGGGAAGAAAACACAGCCAGGAGACCCCAGAGCCACAGGATCTGTCCTGTCTCAGCTCTTCCTTATCACACATGCACAGGACTCCCTTTCCTCAGCAGATGAAGCCTTGAGTGTCTGCAGGCAGAGTAGAAAAATCTGTGTACATACAGTCATATTTTATTCTCTTTATATAGCTCTGGCCAAGAATTTCAGCAAGTTGCTCATTTCAGACATCTGGGCCTCTAGTTTCTAAAAACATGATAGGACACTAGGGCTAATAAAGTCTGCTTGGACTGATGTGAATATTTAATACTAATGAAAAAAGCCCAAGCAAGAAAGCACTCCACACATTGCACACAAATAGTTAAAGCTGACCAACAGAGTTGTTGTAAGAAGCTATGGACACACTAAAGAAAACTAACATAAGATGCTCTTGCAGAAAATGTGAGGACATCCAAAATGAGGACATACAAGAAAGGAGTCAAGCCTTCCCACAGAGCCATGAATGTGGCAACAAACCAGGAACAGCAGCTACTCTGAGATCACTATGTCATGGCAGAGAGTTTAAACTAAAGGATCCTTAAAGGTCTCTTTCAACTAAAATAATTCTGTGATTTAGTTCCTGAAAAAATACATGACATGACACAGCATAGTTCAAGTTGAGCATGTGTGTATCACATCTAACTTTTTTGGTTGTTTAAAAGCCAGCATTTTAAATAACAAATACCTTTATCCAAATAAAAAATTCTAAATGGATTTTGGTCATCATAGAGCATATTGACACATCTCTAAAGACTGTTTCTTGTATAAAGACTGACGAGTCTTTAACTTGGCTCTTCAACTTAATTGAGTCTGCAGCAAAACATAACTGAAATGAGTCCTCTGAGTTTGGGAAATTCTGTTTCATAGGAAATCAGCTATTCTACTTTCCCTGTCCTGTTCAACTGGATTTCTGTATGATTTCTAGTTTTGCCATTTTTAATCTGGCTAGCATCATGCTCAGCCCAACATATTCACCATACACATATGTGAAAGGCCCTCCTGAATGACCTGAAGTGAAATATCTCTCCATTAAAAAAAATACCTTTGTGTCAGTTTAATGCTATGCAAACATCTCCACCAATTTTTATAGCACTTACTCTGCACATTGTTCAATGTCAGTGCTGGATGCAGGAATCCAGGATCAGCATGATGTAGACAAATTAACAGCTACCAAAGGAATGTAATCTCTTTCTGCAGCTAATGATAAAGCCCATCAATTCAGCGAGGCAGAGTACAATTTAAATCTAATAATATTTCACAGTTTCATTTGTCTTGTGTTTCGGCCGCCACGATAAACTTTCATAGGATCTGCAAATAAGAAGATAAATGTTCTGTTCATGACTGACTCCACAGTAACTGAATAATTTATGCAATAAACAGTAACTTTTTCTTGTACAATAAAGAGTAATTACTGAAGCGCCTCATTCCATCTGTTCCAGATCTGTTTGTCAGGGACTATGAAACTCAAGACAATCCAGAATTCTACATGGCAGAACTGTTCACCTGCCTCTACCACCTCTGCCTACCTCTACCACTCCGTCACTGCTGATGACCTACTTTTCAAGCAAATAAGGCACAGATTATCGCACCGTACCTGTCCTGTCACCTTCTAAAATACATTGGAAGCTTTGGGTTTATTATTTAATGAAGCACGAAGACAGAAGTAAGGGCTCTCCGATAAAATGTAAGTTGCAGCATATCTGGAAATATCCTCTTGGAAAGGAACCCTGCAAAACTAGAAAAGTAAAACTCAAAACATTAGAATCTTGGGTCTTGTTTATCAATTAAAGACAAGATTAATAAAATCACATGCTCAGCTGGCTGGGGCAAGGAGTCCTAGCACATATTGCTTGCAGTGGCAAATAAAATTCTTCAGCAGTCAGGGCTCTTTCCTCACTGCTGGGTAGGGTTACATCAGGAAACTGTTACAGATCACTAGTCCTATTTCCACACATATCAGGCTGCCTAATAATAGACTCCATTTCCATTGCAAGAGTGTGCTACATACCGTCTAATCATTTGCACTAATTCCAGCTGCATTTTTTCAGATCAACCACTAATTTATCATCAGTTTCATATTTAAAGAACTCTGTATTGTTGGCAGGAAGAGAGCTTTTAAAAGATGAAACTGAAGGCATACATGTCCTGATCATACCCAGGATGTCCATGCAGTTTCTTTAAGATGTGCAAAACATGGTATTATTTTTATATACATGTGGTGAAATATAACTACAGCTGCCATAAGAGAACATAAAATGAGTGCAAATCCACATCAGATAGCCAGGACTCCAGTTTAGGACTGGAGCTGCATTTATGACTATCCAGAATATGCAATATTCTTTCCACATGCACTGAATAAGCAATCCAGGAAGAAAACTGACACAGTAGTTACACTCAGCTGACACATGGAAGGGAAAAAAAATAAAGAGACAAACTGCATCTTTGTCATGTTTTAATACGAACAAACATAAGTGAATCCCAAAAAGTTTGAAGCCAAGCTGGATTTTTCTGCCTTGGACCAGACAAGTGAACATTACTTGCAAGTAGGTCTGCACCACTTAGATGTTGCATCCCTCTTGCTTAACGAGGTGTGCAAACACGGTAACTCCATGCACAGCATGCCAATAATAGAGGTTGCTCATTGCATGCCTGGCTTTTATCTTGAGAATTATTAATGAGCCAGAATCATATTAGACACCTGAAGCCCACAGCACTGCTGAGAACTACTCGGGCATTTGCAGGCAGCCGTGCAGGACGTAAGTCAGGACTCAGAACTTCCACCTCAGCCAAGCCCTGCAACACACTCCACTGAACATCAAACCTAGAGCAAGAAGCCAAAGCGCACAGGACGTGCCACCCGCGGATGGATTTCTGTCACCGCTACGCAGGAGCAACCAGACCCAGCGTTGTCACGAGAGCAGCTCTGTAAGCAAAAGCCATTGCACAGGGCATGCAGGGCAGTGCAGAGCCAGCCAAGCCACCCTGCGTTTGCTGGAGCACCTGCCCGGCTCAGGAAAGGCTTCATCATCACATAGTGTTCTCCCAGCCACGCCAGTAAAACCCAACACGCACGCGGGGCTAGCCTGCAGCTAGAGAGGCAAGAGAGGCTTTCAAGGGCTCTCTCTTCACCGACTGGTTTGGTGTTCAAGTGTTGCAACTCTTTCCCCCATCAGCTTTCCCTGAACCTCTTCTGCCAGCCTTCCCCCATGCTTTTTCTTGCTCTCGTTACTGACTTTTCTCCTTGCTACATCCATTCCAAAAAAGGACAGCAGAGATACCATTACTGTCACAATTTTTCCCTTTTAATCAGGTCTACCTTGTTAGAAGCCCTACCATTAAGCTTTTTGCGGCAGCTTCAATCTGCTGAACTGTGGTTGTGTAACAAGAGAGGCCCCCAGGACCACCAGACTGTGGGTGCCTTGCTTAGAAACACTCACCTGTGGGCTTCAGTGAGCATCTCTCCAACCTTGATGTCAAGATTACGAACTTGCATAACCAAGTCAGCATTTCCTTTCACGATTTCAACAATCACATTTATTCCTTGGTTTTAAAATTTTTTGGTTCAACAGTTTTATAAACAGGCTTCACAAAATGTGCAATATCTATAAACATGGTTCTTAGTTGCAGTCGTAATAAGAATTTTTACTTTCATCATAATGTTCACTTCAGTTATGCAACACAAGGTTGATTTTGTTTCCCCTCTTCTCCCTCCCACAATTGGCACTTAATTGGAGAAACTTTAAAAAGACAAAAAAAGTTAATCTACGCATGATGCTAAAAGCACCTTGTCACAGTATTACATTTTAATAAGGCAAACTCTTGTTTTGTAAAGCCTAATTGTGCAACTTGGAGACCTATAGAAGGTGGCAGAAATGCCAGCCTTGTCCTATAAAGAACAGGCCTTCATTTTTGCTTCAAAGTGTTCACCCCTCCATACCAACCCCCCTTAAAAAAAAAAGTACAGCTGATAATACAGCAGAACATCACCTTTACAGGGTGAAAGGAAATTACAGTAGACAAAGGTTGAAAACATGATGCATAGTACACAAAATAAGACAGTTTTTAAAAATAACATTAAAAAAGACAAATAAAAGAAGAAAAAGGAACTGAACAAAAGCAACAATGGAATTTTTCTAGTGGAAAGAGGATTTGTGGGCCTCATAAATAAGTGGAAAATTACTAAAATACTTTGCTATATAATATAAAAAGGTGCAAAGTGTTTTCCAGTTGTCACCTAAGCGTTAGAGGCAACTTTGTAGGAGTAAGTATTTGGAGGCAGCTTGGAGCTCTGACTGGTGCAGGCATTCCAGCAGGGCAGCGCTGCCAACAGCAGGAGAAATCCACCCAGGAGGACACAAAAGCCACTGAAATAGAAAGCAGTGTCGTACTCCTGCGTCCAGTCGTAAAACCAGCCTGGGGGGTGGGATAAGAGAGAAGCCCATCAGTGAAATGTAACACAGCATTGATAACACAGAGAAACAACATATGAATTAAAAAAAAAACCAAACAACAAAATAAAATAAAATTAAATAGGCCAAACCTAAAATACTGTTTGACCTCTTAGACATGAAATGTGTTTTTCCTCAAAGCCGAATTACAATCCCAACCAGCCAAACAGCCGATTGTTTATTTTCTGTTGCAGATTTCATCTTTCCATTATTATCAGACATGCAGAAGCATTCTGTCTGGTTGTGACAAGCTCATGATCAGTTTATTCTGTCTACCTTGTTCTTACCTACAATTGGTGGTCCAAGGCTATTCCCAAGTCCAGCGAAAAACATCAATATCCCATAGGCATGAGTCAGTTTCTCAATCCCCACAGTCTTTGTTGTTACATACGGAAAAATTGACCAGTTCCCAGTCAGAAAACCCAAAATTCCAGAAAGCATCGCTAATGTAAGGTAACTTTTGGCAAAGGGAATTGCAAACAAGGCTACTCCTGTCATTAATAAGGTAGTTACATAGAGATATAAAGTGTTAACCCACTTAAAATCTGCCAGTATTCCTAAAATAAGTTTGCCAACAGTCGTCATAATGCCAATAATGGAAATAAGGGGCATGTAATAGTCATCTTCACTAATGTTTGCACTCCTTGCTACATCTTCCATGAGCAGAGAAGGAGGAAATCCACCAATATCAAAGAGCAAGATGGCAACAAAGAGAGCTGAAAATACTTTGTTCTTGAAAAGAACCATGGTCTCCTTCCAGTAGGTCAAATAGAGCTGCCACTTCCTTTTGGCGAGTTGCTTGCAGAAGTTTGTCTGTTCTACAACTTTCTTTTTGTAAGTGTCTTTCTCATTTACATTTATTGAGCTCAATACATTTTTATTCAAAATGTTATCCTGTTTGCAATCAGGCACATTGTTCACACATTTTTCATCAATATAGCCCTTTTCAAGGATGCTAATGTTTTCTTCAATGGTCTTTTCCTTTCCATGGTAAACAAGATATTGATCTGGGATTTTGTCTACACACATTTTCTCTGGTGGAGTAGAACTGGATGATTCTAAAGGTCTCATGAGGCTGCCACATGCTAATATATTTAGAGACAGGGCACCAACTATTAGCAGACACCCATCCAGTCCATACAGCTCAATAAGCTCTCTTTGCAGTGCTGCATATATGAAGAGTCCAACACTTGAGCCTGTAAAAGACAAATAAGTTTGATAAAATAAACCGAAGAACCAAGATCATTCTTCGACTCTAACAAAATTCCACAGTTCAGCGGCTATGAATGCACTGCCACAGGAATGGTAATTCATTTGTGCTCCTCTCTCCCAATTTTAATGAGCTGGTAAATCATCATCCCTCTTGAAGTTACAGTTTCTTTATTGAGTAGATAAAATATAAAAATAAAATCTCAAAATATCGGAACAATTTGTGACAAATAACACTAGCAGACACTTTATAAACAAGTAGGATCAGTACTGTATCTGATTAAAAACATCAAAGAACTATTACACCACCCTTCTGCCCTGCACTCATTTACATGTATCCCTCCAGGTACCATTTTGAGTTAGCACAGTTAGAATTTCCCACTCCGATATTTTGCCCTTTCTTCTCTTTGCTGCCTCCTTCCTCCTCCCGGGCAGATACAGACCAGGAGTTCACCAAGACCCTTCCTAGAATCGGCCCTTGACTGCCTCGTGTTTAAGGAGCAGGGTTTTCCTGCTGGGAGTTTACTCCAAAGGTATTTCTGAAGCTCTGCAGGACTAAACATGCATTTGAGAAATTTGGCCATTCAGAAGAAAACACTGAAGAGTAAGAAATTACTATGAGCACAAGCATTTAATGTAATCCCAGTAATTTAAAGAAAAGGCTCCTGGTTGAAGTGAGCACATATCCATTTTAACTACTGGATTTCCTCTCACAAACACAGAACATTGGTTTTCAAGTTAATTTGTATGACAAACCTTAAAATTATTTGCTGAAGACAGTCTCTAGGTTATATTCAAGCCATTTATATACTTTGGTGCTAAACACAGGGAAAATTAATTACAAAATCCATGCTTGTTTTGCCTTCCAGGTACTAAAATTAACCAGGGCACAATAAGATAAGGCTTTAAGGCAACCTACCTGGAACCCAAAAGAAAGCCACTGAAAATGATCCCAAGAAACATTTCTGCAGAAGTTCCTCTTTAGCCAGCGTGTGTGGATGTGGTATTAGTATCTCACAACACTGACTGTACTGATCCTCTATCTCCTCACTGACAGCTTCTTGAGAAAAGAGGTCAGAGCAGATACTTCATGGCACACAGAAAGTAAGGCACGGGACAGCAGCCATCTGTAACTGTTCCTACTTGGGCCATTAAAAAGTCTAACGGTACAGCTAAGTGAGGTAGCGGTGATAAAGCAGCTACATCCTGCATCTCCAATCTCTTTCTCACCTCTGATCCTGGGTAAGAGCAAAGTAAAAAAGAGAACTACATGGAATATTTCCCCTCCATAACATGCAGCCCAAGCTACGAGTCTGCTTTCACTTCAGTGAATATCCTTTCTTCCTCTATATTGATGACCCATAGCATAAACCTGCAAGTGTAGTCACTATTTGGTCTGAAGCCTGAGTTTTTCTCTTCATTGCTACTGATATTTTGATTTAAGAAAGTAGTAACTTGAGAAAGTTACTGAGAAGTAACTGAGAAAAACACAGTCTTCTGGTTTTTATTGCCAGGCTAACAGTGGCTGTATCAGAGTTGAAAAGCTGGAGAGAACGACAATTAAAATCCTACCTGTTGAAATCAGACCAAGAGCAAGGCCTCTGCGTTTGTCAAAATACTGGCACGTGATGGTAACTGTTGCAGTATACAAAAGACCACATCCAAGACCTGGATAAAAAGAGTTAGATATAAAACATGCTACATCCTCTAGGAAATGAATGCCCCTTTGTTGCCCCCCAGGTGATGCCACCACGTACCCTGATGTACCTTTTAACTCTGGCCCAGCACAGGGCCATCAGGCTGTCCCACCTCCCTTCCCCTGCCCGTCCCTGGCTGCTGAGCCTGGCTGCAGTAGCTGGGTTTGAGGAGCTCCCCAGCTGAGTTCTGTACTCTGTGGAAGGGCACAGGGCTGTGAGCCCAGGGCTGGCCCCAGAGCTGGGCAGAGCTGCCTCCCTGTGGCACCGTGCCCGGCCAGCACGACGCCGGGGCCCTGCTGGCCAGCGAGGTGCCCAAATGCCTGACCCAGTTAATTTGATAAGCCACCCAGAGCAGCACAGAGGAGCAGGTCACCACCTGCCAGGAGAACAGCGTTTCCATGCCTCTAGCACAGCATTTTATGCTCAATCCAGTTATGTGGAGAACAACATTACTCCCTAATGATCTCTAATTTATCAAATTAGAATGAGTATGTGACAAAATTCCAGAAGATATATTATTCTTTAAAGATTGGCATTTCATGCCAGCAGAAGACCAGCTCGATTCCAGCCCTTAGGTAAAACCTCAGCACCTCCACCTCTAACACTTGTGTCAACAGAGGATAAACTGTTTCCAAACCCTCAAGAACATTTACATTATTTTTATCTATTACTATAGGGTAACAGCCAGCCCGTGCAACATCCCTCCCTGCCCAAAGGTAAAGTATTCCTTTATAAATCAAGTCCTAGCCTACTGCTACCTCTGTGAATCAGTTTCCAATTTCATAAACCAAGACTCAAAATAATCCAGACGAAGTCTCAAAATGAAAGGAAGGCATTTCTTACCAACAACTATCCCATATGAAACATATAGGAAGTATATGTTAGGTGCAAAACTGCTCATCATGAGGCCCCCAGCCACCATAAAGCCACTGAAGATAGCTACTGGTCTTGCTCCAAAAGATGATACACATATACTGCAGACAGGACCTAGAGGGAAAAAACAGGAAGAACATGCCCAGTAAACACCAGCACCAGGAAGAACTTCTAAAAATATATATCAATCTGTGGAAATTTGTTTCTTTTGATAACTATTTAAATGTATAATTATATCAGATAACACTTCAAAGTACTCATTTTCACAGGGTTCTCTGAAGCAGTCAGTTATAAAAATATTCAAGGTCAGGCTTGCAAAATTTTTCTCAAGGAGAAATTGAACATCAAGGCCATGAAAGGGTCCTCAGCCTGGGAGGGAAAGAACAAGTGAAACATTCCTTACACACAGGAAGATACAAAACACACTGGACTGTAACACTGCCACCACACAACTGAGACGTACAAAGATTCTGAAAAGGATTTTCATCTTGAGACACGAAACCAAGGCAGACCATCAGCCAGGCCTTAAGCAAGCAGGCATTTTTTGACAGAGCACAAAAACTGTGTTTCAGAAACACAGTATCTGTATTGATCTTGATATGTGCTTTATAAAACAATATGGAAAAACAGTAACTTGGTATCAGAGTCACGGTAAGAATGCCACCTGGTGCTTACACAGAGGGAATATCTGCTGGTACACCAGACAAGGACAAACATCACTTTCCCCTGATTTTCAAGGGAATTAAATACCCACCAGCCAGGTGTCCTACCAAAGAACCCTTTACTACCTATGTCTGCTTCTCCTGTAAAACTACAGAAAATAAAAGTCAGTTACTGGGAGCAGCCAGACCAACAATCAAGTTCATGAGGGGTTATGCCCCAATATTTTCGGTTCTTAGTTCTCTTAGTTCTTCAAAACAAGAGCGAAGTGAGGCAGAATTCATACCCTGCCTCTACTCAGCCAGTTCTCTCCTCACAGAAATTGTAGAACAAGCACTTTTCAGTTGTGTGACCTGGAATACACCTTTTATTCTTAAGTAGCATGCAAACTTGGTGCCCTGCATAAATAATCAACCAGCAAGGGACTTGGCTGGCAAAGACGACTTATCTGAAACCCTGCAGTTTAAAACCTTCATACATAAACTTAGCTATCAGCCCCATTTCTAAGCTCAGCAATTCTGAGATTGGAAGTGAGATACAGATGAATGCCATTATGTAATACAAACAAACAAAACCACCTCACAACATGTGCATCTCATTTGAGGTGATACACATACACACCATAGTCGATTCAATCTGCAAAAGCAGCACTTTTGGAGTTTGCCATTTGTCAATGTTAGTGCTCCCTGACTCACGTAGATGAGATTCCCAGCAGATGGGAGGTGAGCCCAGAAAGGTGATACGAGGTAAACAGTTGGAGCCTGGGGATGGTGCTTGCCTAGGTTTGTAGACAGGAGCGAGCAGCTGGGAACGCAGGCAAGGTTTTCCTGTGGTTGCCAGCCATGGGACAAGCAGTTCTGGCAGGCAGGAGCAGAGATTCATCAGGAGGTGAAATGATCCTCAAAGACAAGGCAGGCCAGAACTTTTGCCCTACATTAGAGCTATCTGCCCAGGGAACATAAAGAGGGGTGAGTCTGAGCTGAGGCTTATCCAGGCAAAGAGTCAGAGTTACAAAGGAATCAAGAAAATATTCCAGGAAAGAAAGGTTTAATTGGATTTTGGAAGCAATGAAAAAGGAAGATCTAAGCACTTACTGCTTCTCAGGAGTCAGCACACTGTGGGAATGAAAGCTGGCCAGCGTAACCTGGGCAGAGTAACATGCTGAGAACAAAAGCTGAGAGCATTAGATGATTGCTGATTCTTAGAATTAATTACTAGAACTGGAAAATTAAAATTGGTATGTTTCCTAAAACCACGGGATTTAAAAATGAACAAAGGATTGACTCTGTATTATATAAAGAATTCTTCTACACTAAAAGAACAGAAGGTAGTGTTAACATAATTCAATTAAGCAGAGGAATTTGCTCTCTTTCTATTCTTAATTTCTGACCTACTACCTTGCTAAAACAAACAGCTTTTCCCTTCTACCAGCTCTCTATATTTTGGCACAGCTACTTTTAGAAGGTCTCTGTCCACTCTGGGGTGGTGGTGCTGGTACAGACGTCACTGACCCCTACTAGAGGATCCGAGGTGAAACTGGACCCTCTGACCCCAAGCCAGAACAAGAGAGACACGGAGCTGAAAGATGTGGCTTCATAACCTTACAAGGACATCTCCACTGGAACATGCTCAAAAACATCCCTGACAAGGTCCAAGGAGATGCTCTTCCAACTTCTCCTGCTTCCCAAAGGAGAACAAAGAGTACAAAGAGATCTTTTCGCTCTAACATGGAAAACAACCTGCACAAAACTGAAGAACCTGCTCCAGTAAGCTCAATATTAATCTGCCATCTCACACAGCAAGACATCTGGCAACTCAGCAACGGCCCTGTTTATATGAAGGAGCGCCTGTGTAAGCATTAAATTAGTTATTATAGGTCTCTGAGTTGAGCAGAAAAACAGCTCCATCTTCCCATTCACACTAGGCACGACTTTCACACTCATCACACAGCTAGAAAATGAGGCACAAAAGAAAATCCCCCTGACAGCCAGCATCTTTGTCCTTTCTTGCCTCTGTGCACTGCTTCCCTTTCTCTGTTTGCCATAGCACTGGCATTTTTTTCCACCAGTCACAGCACCTTCAGTTATTACCATGGTGTTTGCACAGCAGTTGACTGTACACAAGCTTGTTATTCTTTACAAATATTTGAAGCACAATGGGTTCAAGGCAGTAAATTCTAGTAAAAATCCAAGTTTCACAGAATGGGACTGAGACCTGCCCGGTGGATTTTTCTCGAAGTGGGCATTTTGGAGAATACATGTCTGCATACATAGGAAACAGATCTTCAGGCAGCATATGGGTTTTCATTAGCCGACTCTTACGATAATATGAACATAAAAAAAATCCCAGCGGCAATCCTCAAAAACAAGCATGAAAAGTAGCTTTCAAGCCAGCATTTTGTTCAGTTTGCCAGCAGCTCCAGGGGTTAGCACTGGAACTAGTACAATATTTGATGACATTGATATATATTTACCTCTTTTACAAATAAAATCCCTAGGGCTTTTTCCTTTCCAAATTATGTATCTTAAAACTAGACCAAACTCAATAAAAAAAAAGATAGCACAGTTGATTGGAATGACAGCTAACTCTAGGAAGACTCAGCACAGGAATAGACACTGCTCTTCTGCAGATAGCCTGTCATGGCTTGCAGTCAGCAACACAATTGTCAGGGGAGCAGTTGACAAAATCCCCAGACAAAATGGGAAGCAGCAGCAGAAAGATTGGTTTTCACAGTAGATCTTCATACAGAGAGACCAAAGAGGAAGAAAACCTAGGAGGGATCATTTGTACATTGGTATTTTTATTAAGATTGTTTTAAGTTAAATACTTTACCCACAGTGAGACTGGGATGTGTCAGTGAGTTCTTCCTGAGACACGAAAACAAGCCACCTGCTGTACTCAGGAACTTGAAACTACAGAAATGTGCTGACCTCCTGACAAGTACAAAGTTATTTTGTTTTATGGACATCATGAACTAGCACTTTCTTCCTTAATATTTTCACATAAAGTGAAAAAAAACCTGCAAAACAAAACTCCCTCCCTCCACTCACTAATCTCAAGTGTCCTCCTTCCTTCACCTCATACACAAAACCTTTTGCTAAACAAATTATATTGGACAACTGAGTTCTTTTTCTTATCACTTGCATTAATCTGACCCACCCTACCTGGGCATCTGTCCGAGCCTGTTGAAACTGTAGAGTAGAAGAAATGGTCATGGACTGCACGTAAAATCCACTGGACAGAATACAAGAATAGTTTTTAAGCGCATTCCTAAAACCTGGTTATAATAAATATAATATTCTCCAAATGCCTGTACTTTGGATATGAATACAAATCAGAAAAAAATTTTTCACACTGGGCAGCAACCCACTCCCAACTGATTGTAAAGACGGTTACCTTCTAAAAAATGGGGGTGCAAAAAACTGGGCTTCTCTTCAGAGGAATCCTGGGGACACCCTCTCCCCTATGCAAAAGCTAATTACAGCTTCCATAATTTACAGTGAGGGCTACGTCTGTGTGAGGTTTTTGTTCAAAAATATGTAGATGCTGCAAAAGCAGTTATAGAGTAGTAAAATTGTTGCTTGAAAACAAAAAAATAACCTTTTTAAACATCTAGCACTGAATGCCTCAGATCAGCAGAAACATCCCATAAAATTATGGTAATTACCAAGAGAGAATCCTCCCTTTGTTCTCACTCCATTAATGAAGGGAGGTAGGAATGGAGACATTGCTGGTGTCTCCTCCTATGCCAAAGACTGTGAAGTCAACTCTTACTATAAACAGCTGTGGTGCCAATTACAGGTGCCAAGGTCTTTGTTTTGCTTTTAACAAGTGGAACATGGATCAAATTTAATTTCAGGCTCCAAATGGATGTAAAATTAAGAACACTTGGTGCAGAAGAAACACATGATGTTCAAGAATATATATAAATATCCTCCTCTGGCCTGTTTTAGTAAGGGAAGCCTACTAAGCCTTCTCAATTTCTTCCTGCTGAACTAGCGCTGGAGCCATGTGCCACATCTGCCATAGCCTGACCAATGTTGTAACACCCAATTCTGCTGAGGAGCTCTCACCTCTGCCTTCTACAATAACACTGATGCTTGTCTTTCACTGTTCTAGGCACATTTCTCCCACTGCTCTGTAAGGTTTCATCACAGAAAGTCATAACCCAAGCCATCCTGTGATGAAGAGCTCAACCAGATCCCCGCTCCTGGATTCCCCTTCCAGCTGACGAGGTGAAGAGCCCAGCTCAGGCTGGACACTGGCCCTAGCAACACTGTCTGTGCCGTGAGCAAAGGGGCACAAATCAAACAGCAGGTGTGCAGCAAATGAATCCAAATAAACAAGGTGCTGTGCTGGGTTTCTATGTCTCCAGTCTAAGTTTAGCTCTCACATCAGTCAGAAGTAAACATTTTAGAAAGGGTACCAGTGCAGCAAACGTGAAAGTGCTCACCAGCATCAGCTGCTTGAAAAAAAATGTTTCAGACTACACGAACAGAAGGAAGGGGAGAAGGCAGTGAACCTTTTTCTGTGCCAGGTGCCATACATATCTTCTTGGGTTTGGTGAAATTACAGTACTAATACAGCAGAGTCACTGGCCCTAACTTTCCCCGTTACAGAAGCTGGTGAATGTGACTACCAGTGCTATCAATGAGAAAAGTCTTCCTAAGAAAATGGACACTTGATTTATTTCCTGTCTGTGGCTGCTCATCTACTATTATTGTCATTCCTTTTCCAGTCTGGCATCTACAGCTTCAGAAAGGTGATGTTAAATTGAAGAAAGCTCACAGAAGAGTCTTAATAGCTTGCCAGTAGAGCCTTAATTAAAAGTGTGGAAGTCTTGGCAAAAAGACTGTATCAAGTTACAGGCTTTAAAGAAAATGTTGAAGCGATTTGATTACATTCTCTAGACATCCATCACTGAACAAGAGTCCCTTCAAAAGATACCATTTAAAAATAACATTATTCATCAGCTGAAAACTAAAACTAAACAACTTGTATCATAAGATTGCATACTTTTAAGGAGGAAATTAAGTAGATTAATCATTAGGGTCAGATCCCAGCTTGACAAACAGCTGGATCTTTCATTTCAGGTAAAGCTGAAACATAGAATTTGTTTTCAAGCAACTCTGATAACATCAATATAATTAAAAGATCCTCCCTGCACTTGCTTTTGAAGGCATAAAAGGTAGGAACGATTATTAAGCTTCTGAGTGCCAAGCTGAAAGAATAAAATCACATGGACAGGCAGCATTCCTCCTAACCTGTCAAACCTTCATTTAATCATTCCATACAGAAATCAGTCACAAGAGCACCTTTGATTTGTATTATTCATCACAGGAGTTTCCATTTGCTGCTGTCATGGTTTAACCCCAGCCAAAACCAAGCCCACACAGCCACTCTCTCACTCCCCCACCAGCAGGAATGGGGAGACTCAGGAGGGTAAAAGCTGGAAAACTCTTGGGTTGACATAAAGGCAGCTTAATAAGGGAAAGCAAAGCACAGTTTGCATGTAGGCAAAGCAAACCAAGGAATTAATTCAGTGCTTCCCACAGCAGGGCAGGTGCTCAGCCATCTCCAGGAGAGCAGGACCACATCACATGTGATGGTGACTCGGGAATACAAATGCTGTCTCTCAGAAGATCCCCTCCTTCCTCCTTCTCCCCCCAGTTTATAAACGGAGCATGATGCCACATGGCATGGAACATCCCTTTGGTCAGCTGGGGTCACCTGTCCTGGGTGTGTCTCCTCCTGAATTCCTATGCACCCCCAGTCTCCTCCACAGCCTGGCAGCAGGAACAGCAGGAAACACCTCAGCTCTGTTAGCCCTGCTCACCAGTAAGAAAAACATCTCTACATTATCAACCCTGTATTCAGCATATATCCAAAACACAGCCACTGAGAAGAAAATGAACTCTACCCCAGCCAAAACCAGCACAGCTACAAAGCACACTGCTGAAAATTGCTCACAGTAGCAAGACAGAGGGCACTGAAATCTGGAAACTAGCACAGTGTTGACATAAGGGAAAGGGGAACTGAGGCTCTTAACAGAGCCAGAGACTTCTGCTCTCTGTTCCCTTGAAATTTCCTTCTGCCTGGTTTTTCCTTCAGTAATCACCTTATTTATCCTTATTTTCCTCCCACTTCACTCTCACTCAAGTTTATTTAGGTCTTGATGAACTAATAGCAGGAGTTAATGCCCATAACACAGAAAAAAAAATAAAAAAGCATGATGGAAGAGCAATCTACAGTCCTTTACCCACTTACACCCTGAGACTGAATACAGTCTTCTTGTGGTTAGTGATTCACCTGCCTTTGCCCATTTCTCTTCTGCCTGGTGGTAAAAAACCGTAACACAGGTGTGTTATTGTGACACCAGTATTTGATCAGTTCCAGGGCCATACAAAGCAATGTTCTTTATCCAGGTCCATACTGCTATTGGAACACCGACTTCCTTTTGAGGACACTTTCCTCAGGATCCTGAGCTGCATTTTGTCCATTAAACCACATTATTGTCTTTGCCTGTAGCAGCTGCCCTGCTGACAAGGATTTTTTTCCAGATATAGAAAATGGATAATAGTTTCCATGGTGAATCTTTCAAAAACAGATGTCAGTGATATGACCCAGTAAATACCTGTGCCTGATATTAAAACAACAACCTAGGAAATTTCAAGGTGGGTTTTATTTCCCGAAAACTCTGCTGTTACTCTCCAAGTGACAGTGTCTTACTAAAGAAAAGCTTGCAGTAAAGTTGCTTTATTTAAAGCTACAATTACCCATAACTGTCCAGTCTTCAAAGGGAGTTTTTTCTCAAACAGAGAATGCAGAAGGGCCCTCACTCACCCTCACTAGTAGGTTTACTGCTAGAGCTGAAATACTAGTAGCTGGTTTATTGATTTTTTTTCCATAAAACACTTGAACCATTTCAGATTAAGAGTTTGCTCTGATTTTAAGACAATAATGTAAATGTTAGTCTTAAAGTCTCATAAAAAAAGAAAAGCATCAACAAAATTACTTCTCAGCTTCCCAGAGTGTGACTTATTCAAACACAATCATTTTGAATTTTCTAAAGGGTATATTTTTATTGCTCTTTTACCATTATATTGCTCTAGTTTATGCATCGTGAAACTATAAATGTAATCTTCTTACCCATCTTGACCTAAAACAAAAATGCAGCACCCTCATTTGCAGCTATCTTTGATACCATTCCAAGAGCACACACAGACAAAAGCATCAATTGGAAATGCTTCAATTTAAGACAGACACTGCTTCTGCACTTACTGGCAAGCAATCCAATTCCATTTGCTAGCGATCCAACCCAAGCAGTCTTGCCTTTCCCTTCTCCAAAAGCATCCAGCCACTCTAAGTACAAGACTCCCACCGCCAGCGGTGATCCATAACACAGGAACTGGGTGAAGAAGGAAACTACAACAATCACCCAGCCCCAGCCACCATCCGGTGGCTTCTGAAACACCATCTTGGCAGCTGGGTGCAGAGGCAGGGGCAGCACCTGTGCAAACAAAACCCAGAGAGAACAGAGTGTTAGAAACGTGACTGATCAAGGGCTGTGAACACGAGGGAGCTGTGCGGAGACCTGCACGTCCAGGCAGGGGCTGGGTTCAGCCGTCCCTCAGGAACTGCTGCAGCACAGCACAGCACACAGGCAGTGGAAATTGGAACTGCCCCACTTGCAGCTCTGCTGTCTAACAGAAAGACAGCACCCAAAGCATAACAATTGTACATACACCAGCACTGCATGACAGAAAAGGAGTTAATTTGCTGAGTGCTAAACAGGCTTTGTGAAAACTTCAGAAAATTATATCTGCCACACTTCAACAAGAGAGCCCCATGGTCACCTGCTGTTAAAACCATGAGTATCAAAAAAGCAGGAAAAAATCTGTACTGAGTTCCCATCTCAGCACAGTATCTTGCCAGGTATTAAGGTGTTTGCCACCAGATAGTGCACTCTGGGAGGGGCAGACCAAGAGGAAGACTGACATTTTGGCAGTAGTAACAGTTAAGTACTCTGCTCTGTCAACAAAGCGACGTGTAGAGAGCTGCATCCAAAAATCACTTCGAATATATTAGTGAAGTGAGCTCTAAAACTGTGTGCAGGTGTGGCTTATATGCCAAGATATGACAGCAGTAAATATGCACACAAAAATCTGCTATAACCTGTTAGAGTGTCTGCCCTCTGTGCAGCTGGCATACATCAGCCTTCCCCAAACTGGCAATCACCTCCTTGACTCCAGAAATACCACCTTGCTCCCCTGCATGGCACAATCCATCACCTGTGTATCTGTGCCCTTCAATAACCCACCACCCTCACATCTTCTCAAGACTGGTGTGTGAATGTAGGGATCAATAGTTCTAAAATCTAGCAGATTTGGAGGTTTTCCAGGCTACATTGCCTTGGAGACTCCTTGTGCACACAACCAGCCTGTCCTCCCTCTCTGCAGGGAGCAACCTGTGCTAGCCATGATCACAAAACGTATGCTCTGCTCCTGGCTCTGCCACTAACCAGATATATGATTCTCAACAGATTTATTTCCTTCACCCTGGAAGATAGAAAGAGATAAGATCTTACCCTGTTTTCTTCATGAAATATTCTCAAGGACCATCTCCACACTGCAGCTTAAGCACTAAGACTAAGCTCTGCTCTGGGAGACTCCCAAGGGGCAAAGCAGAAAAATAAATGCATTGCACTGCCTTTTTGACTTGGGAACCCAGAGGAAATGGAAAAAAAATACTGCTCTATGAAAGCAATGGGAAAACAAGCAGACAATAACAGAATTCCCATTTGAGCTGCTCACACCCTTTTCTTGGGCAGTTTTTAAGAATTTGCATGGAGAACTTAACAAAAACACTATAGCATAAAATTTTGAGGAATTGTATAGAGACATGGAAAAGGCCAGTTCTAGTTTACAGATGCCTTAAATGTTACTTTGAGGGTAGATACTCACAGCTTATGACAAAAATCCGTCAGCTTCCTATAAATGCACCTTCATGTGACAACTACCTGCAGAAAAAGAACAAAGCAAGTTTTCAGCCAACGTATCACTGCAACAGTTAACACAGCTCTGAAAAACTGGTGGCTTCACATGAAATATTTCTTTTTAAAATCATCTCAGAGGAACTTCAGAGGCAAACAAGTTATCTCACTGGAGAAGTACTGATCCGCTGCAATTAATTAACACCTGACAGCAGCCTTGAGCCCTCAAGTAACAAAAACATTGCCTACTAATGTAAAATACATTTTGACATCCTGGGTCCTTTGAGAGCGATCTGCAATTTTAATATACTACTGACTGTCCTTGAAGACACAACACTCCCAGTTACAAAGGTTACAAAGTTACTTGTTTCAGCTTATAAATGTAAACTCTGATTTACTCATTGCAATGCTTGGTGAGTGTCCCTTGATCCTGTGAGATGCAAGGGTGGTGACTGGGATAGACAGTAGCCTTTACATAAAAAGGGGTCCCAATATTTCTACATGAAATATTTGAGTTATTTGAATGCAGTCCCCAAAAGCTGACCTATGCATCTCTCCACAAATTAAGTAACTATCACTTGGCTTGTTTTGTCCCTGCCTAGAAAAAAAAATAGTGGAAATAAGTAACAGCTTTAAAAGCAGACAATGAGACAAAGCAAGGAAGTCTTCAGAAAAACTCTACAATGGAGGTAGACAGTGAATAGACCCAACTCATATTTGTTTAAAAAATAAACTTTAGAAAACAAACACGTTTTAGCTGTTATAGCCCCACAGATTTCCATTATATTGATGCCCTAAAATTTGGCATGAAGACAACTCTTGAGTTCAGTTCCTCTGTTCTGAACATTTGATGGGAAGGAAGCAAGGACTGGGCAGGAGAGAAAAAAAAGTTTTTGTAGTCTTAGGTCACGCAGTCTCTTCTAATAGAAAGACTAAAAACCTTTGGATTAATCTGTCACCTGTTGCAATGCTGCACAGTATAACTGAATTTAAACAACTGCACCCAGTTTACAGCAGTAGAAGTGCTGATCTACATCCTGACAACTCCTATTTTGCATTACAGGTCTCTTTTGCATCTTTTAGCTAAATAACAAAACTTTAGGAATCAAAACCATCTCTATTCTCTGAATGTTCCAAACCATTTACAGTCCACAACTGTCAAGCAAAAAGTAAAAACCACCATTTATTCCCCCCCTCCCCAAGAAATCATCCTCAGAGGAATAACAGACCTATAAAATCCCAGGGTCTGTTTTTAACGACCTGGCTTTCCCTTCCCTTCTCCTCCCTTTCCTCCCCTTCCTGTTTTTGCAGGTTATTCCTTCACCTCACACTGTTGTGTGCCTGACACCTAAATTGAGGTATATTCTAACTTCCCTGAAGGCTCAAGACCACAGAGAGCAGGGAGCTGCCAGACCTGCATGAGGAGCATGCTGCCCAGAGCCCTCTGCTATGATAGATAAAGATGTCTTGGACAACCAAGCCACTGCTGGGACCATGGTTATCAATCTACTTTCTCCTGGCATATTATTTAATGCTTCTCTGAAAGTGGCAAGTTGTACTGTATCAAGCTTAGCAGCAGGGAAAAGAACTGACAGTGAGAATTAAACCTTCACTTGCACGGACATCAAATCTGTGCATCGACTTGGGAGGGATCTAAAGTGCCTTTTACTATTTTCTGTCTGTGTAGAAGGAGGACACAAACTGTAAAGATAAATGTGGACACCAAAAATGAAGAAGCAGAAGCCCACACAGAAGGGACTGAGAGGAGTCTATAGTTTTGGGATTTTTTTTCTCAGAACCAACTGGGAAGACTTGTGTGATCCTGGTAACAGACAAACGACTGTTTTAAGATTCAGGTGGGAAAAGTTCCACAAACCCTTCTGTTCACCAAACCTAGGGATATTGTTTCAGACCCCAGGAAACCAAAATAAATTAAAAATACTGGAAAAGAAACATGAAGCATAAAGAATTCAACAGTAACTTGAAATTCGATGAAAAAAAGCTTTTCAGTGAGTTGTACTCACTGCGAATAAGAATCAGAGGACAAGAGCTGCTTGATGAAAGCCTTTACCAACCACAACAAAAAGAAACCCTAGAGAACAAACTGAACAACAGTTTCAATGTGGAAAGAGAGAAGTGTCTGGCTGCAACTATTTGCTTTGCTCTGAGCACCATTATCACAATACTGATAAATCTTAAAATTTGGTTTAAAGATGACAGATGAACACAAAAAAGAACATGAGTATCACTGGAACATTAGCCTTCAGCACAGCAACTTGCATTAATCTGTGGCAAAGGGAATCTTGAGAAATACAGTAGCAATGTGATTGTTTCCAGTTTGTTCTTTGCGCAGACAGAGCCTGGGTGAGTGTGTTGCTTTCTGCGAGCAGCACATGGCTGCAGAGAAAGCCGATGTCAGCAGAAGCACTGCGTGATTAACACTGGGCTAGTCAAGTTTTGCAAGGCACTGCTACAGATCAAGACGGTACCAGCCAGAAAAGTAACATCCCTCATTTTGAGCTGAATCAGATTTCTTGTAAATTTCTGTTGATTTTTCAGGCAAGTTCTTGCAATTTTCATCTGAAATTTCTGCTACCCTTAGCTTGCAAGTAACACCTAGAGCATGAGACTGGTGCATTTTATTAAAGCTGAGCCTTTAACATACTCTTTGTATCCAAACACCTGCACATGTACCGATGCAACAGCATAAGCATTGTATTAAATTCACTGAAAGACGCATCTGTACTTCCATGACATCAGACTTTAACTACAGATGTTCTAACTACAGTAGCTTCCTGTCTGACACATAATATATACATTTCCCTTCTGGTTCTCAATACTCAGGTCTGCCTATTTCTCACATTTCTCTACTTGCCCTTCTGTCAGTTAAGCAAGAGAGTTGTCAATATCATCAACTATATGTTTCCTTCTATTTCTGACAGATGACAGAAGTGTGAAATTTAAAATAAAACAGAACACCAGAACAAAACTTACCAACAACATAATAAGGTTTTTCTACCGTGCAAAAATAGTTTACATTAAGAAGCATCAGTGGGACAGCACATAAACCAGTCAGCTTTGTACAAATCTGTCAGCTCAGCAGAACCAGTCCTACCTGTTTCCAGAGCCTCACAGCTCCAGAGCGGATGGAAACCCCCCTAAAAGTACAACTTGAGTGCCTGTTGGACACGAGCACACATCCATACAGGCAGATGTGAGCCGGTGCTGCTAGAAACCACCAGCCAACATGATTTACCAGAGATCTCCTCAAAACGAGAGCACAAAGCGCGCTGCCTTACGCATCACAATCTGAGAGGGTTCCCTTCGGCATCTGCTCCCTCAGCCCGTCCGTGCCCCTTGGGCAGGGTCGCCGTGGGGATGGATGGCCTCTTATAGCCCCCGGCTCGCCTCGCCTGTCCCCACGCCCCCGGGGACCAGCCCACAGCCCCGCGTTACACATTGACGCCTTCCACCTCCAGGCCAGTTTCGACGGGAAGCGCTCATCCGCGCAGTGACGCGCACCAGGAGGTGACTGAAGGTCGCCCTCGTCGTCCCGATGCCACACACGGTTGAGCCTCAGTGCCCCGCTCCGGGGCAGCCGCGGCCGCCGAGGTGCCACGGGGCGCCCGCAATGGGCACACACGGAGCCCGGTGGGATCCCGCAGTGGGCACTCACCACGTGCCCGGGGCAGGCGGTGATGTCGCACACGGCCCGGTACCCACCGGATGCCAACAGGGCGCACCACAGGAGGCACCACAGCCACCGAGGGGTGGTCGTCGACGGGCACCGCAAGGGATGAGCTCGCCCAGGGCCGGCCGCACGATCCGCTCCTGCTCCTTTTCCCGAAGCGTCTCCCCGAGGACCGCGCAGAGCCCCCCCGGGCCCCCAGCACGGCCCTGCCGCCCCCCGCCNGGGAAATTCGTATATTGTTTAAAATTTCACTGTACAATTCAGTTAAGATGTTCCAAAAACCAAGACTTTTTCAAGTTAATGTAACCTATTTTTTTCAGTTTCATGTAACCTATTTTTCACTAAAAAGTTGTTCAAGAGATTTTCTTTTCCAGCTACAAATGCCTCTAAAACGGCTTCAGTGGAGCACATGGATCCCCCCGCCCGGCTCTCGCCGGGGACAGGCTGACACGCGTTCCCGGCCGAGGGTCGTCCCCAGGCTGGAGCCGGGCGGCCATAGCGGAGCCGTGCGGGAGCCGCCCCCGTGGCCCGAGCAGCGGCGGGGGACTGGCGCTAGCCGTATCCCGCCGGGTGTCCCTGCCCGTCCCCATGGCAGCCCCCCCGTTCTCAGCGAGGGCCTGGCGCCGAGGCACGGTGACCCCCTACCGCCATCCCCCGCTCCTTGCGCCGCGCGGAGGCAGCTGCGAGGCCGGGCTCCCCCGGGCACACCGCGGCGGCTCGGAACCTGCGCGGGTCCCCAGGGCAGCGGAACGGCCCCAGGACGGGGATGGGCGCTGGCCCGCGCCATCAGCGATGAGAAAAGGCTGCAAACTTGAGCTGCAGACAAGCGATGCAGGCAGCGCACGTGCAGCACTGCAACCCCAGCCTGCCCGCTCAGGAGAGAGACAACTCACTCGTGTATCAGCGCACTCGCTGCCTTTAGAGGCCGTCTCATCGCAGCCCCGGCCCGGATCCGTGTGCGTGGCACGTCCAGCGCTGTCAGACATACGGCAAGGTGGTTGTCGAGTCGCGCAAGTCCAGCCACCTGCGATATTCACCCTCCAGACTGCAAAGGCTGTCGCAGAAGCTGCCTGAACACTCAGCAAGCCTCTACCCCAGGCGTGTTCAGCGTGACAGCTCCACTGCTTCCTCTACCCAATTAGAGCCATGTAACCACACACTGCAGGTGGAAATATAAACATTCCTAGAGCTGAATGAAATTCTGAGAGCTGAAATATTCCTAGACCTGAAATTCCGATGCAAGCCCAGATTTTCACAGCCTCTGCAGTTCCTTCAGGTATGGCATCACTCCCCTTTTCAGACCTGCAGTCCAAACTTACTCCTTCATGCAATATTTACAAAGGTTTGTGAACTTCAAATGTCTTTGAAAGTGTCTTGATCCACACCTCACAGTGTTCCGGTAAATATCAAAATTAATACTTGCTACTGGAAGGACTGACAGAAGAATGACATAAACTCAAGCCTCACTTCTAAGACATCTCAGCTGGCATAGGGTTGTGTTGTATATCTCATGTCGAAAAGGGCAGCCAACTGAAGGGGGTGGGGACGGGGAAGAAAGGAGAACGGGAACTCCGAGAGCTCTAGAAAACTGTTCCAGGGAGGAGAACTGAAATAAATGGCATTTAACCTAGAGAGAAGGCAGAGGGGTAACGTAATAGCATTCTTCAAGAAGTGTTAAGAAGTTACTGTGAAGCAAAAGGAATGAACTGTTCTGCACATGCATTAGACAAGTAAAAGAGGTCAGTAGGCTTAAATTCCATGCCCAGGTAACTGCTATAGATATTAGGAAAAGCTAGGCTAGCTTGCTGCTTGCAGAGATTTCTTTGGGAAGCACAGCATTTTGGGAACACGTGCACTGGGGTTGCTGAAACAAATGACTGAAGACAGCTGCCCAGACAGTAAACAGACACTGTTTACTTTGATTGCTTCTTGGGCTTCAGGACGCAGGTTGAAATCGAAAGGGTAACCGAAATTTTTCCAAAGCCACAAAAGAGATGGCTGGGAAACAACAATTAACTGTCCAAGATGTGCTGTTTCCTACACTGCAATACAAAACCTTTTTGCAAACAAGTGCATCTAAAGCTACAGTTCCCATTACAGAGCTTGATACAGAAGCTTAAAAAACAATATTGTGTGCTAAAATTCAATACTTCACTCTAGCAAAATTGGTTATGAGCATCTGAAAATACCAGTGTATCCACAAGTTCACAATGGTTTAGCTGTACAGGAATATCCAGAAAAGTTAAGGCACACCAGTGACAGGAGTACATTGACACACACTGGATCCTTATGCAGAGGAAGCAGGCCCAGTCAGAATTAAAAAAAATCCAGTTCAGATCACAGGCAGCTTTGGACCTGAACAAGAAACCCTGCTTGAGAATAAACATGCACTTCAAATGAACACATACTGACCATTGCTTTACTCTAATTTCTCTGCATGTCCTCCTGACGACAAGTACCCAGTTTTAATTAAACCTGTTCTTAATATGAACATGCCAGTCAAGTGCATACCATAATTCTGAGAGGCCAACCTTGCTGGCAAGAACAGAGCTGGGAAAACAAGCCACAGAAAAACAAGGTTAGAGGAAACAGTCTCTCCTCCATGTCTCCTTTGTCCCCGCTTTCATAACAAGCAATGTGGCTCCGTTCAACTCTAGGTTTCTGCTCACTTGGCCTACAGTATTTTGGCAACTGCCATTTAGCTTAGATATCAGATCACTGGTTAATCTTCTCATTCCTTCCCTTCAGAAACCCTTCCTACATGGCCTTCCAAGGCCTGGTGAATTGTAACAGTGCCATAGCTGCACCGTTCATAACTATACTCTCATCCTACACCAGAATTCCTAAATCCCCACTTTAAAATACAAAATAAAGTGCAGCACTGAATAATTCCTATAAGCTACTTTTTCTCTCAGCCTATGTGGTCTAAGAATCCAAAGGATAATGGTACTTGGGTAGCATGACCAGGGATGAGAGCAGCACCTAGTTAAAAATTTACCTGATTTTTGGTACACCATGGTTGCAGGATGTGCTGTCCTGGGTCACTCGTAGCTGTACCAGTGAACAGATGATCAAGGAATATTCTCTACTTCACACACAGTGTACTAGCAGCAGCTTCTGAAGATACAGAGAGGAAAATTAGAGGGTATTCAAACAGTCATCTTGAAAGGGGTCCTTCCCAGCAAGGAAGGTAGCCGGGGCTGAACACACCAAAACTGATCAAAAGGATTATCACCCTGGGTAAAGAGGCAGCAGGTTTGGGGGATTTTGGCTGGGGTTTTCTGCTTGTTTGCTCGTTTGATTTTAAAGAAGGTCCAGATTCTGCAACGGAGGAAAATTTCAAAACAAAACCTAATTCTAACTATTTAATCAACTATTGTCCTTTAAACTGTGGCCCAGGCTGGGGAGCATCCTTTTGTATTTTTGCAGTCCTTACACAATCAGCATATGAGGAGAGAGTCTGGAATGAAAGGGTAAGACTAATATGTGCAAAGTACATCTTAGGTGTTTTGTTAACTTGCTTGTGGAAAATGTCCATTAATGATTGAAGGGAGAACAGGGTGAGGAGAATAAGTAGTTTGACTGGAGTTTAATTTAAGCAGACATATTAAATATTGATGCACTCTCAGAGTCTAAAGGACACTCATTTGTCTTCAGCAGCCACAGAAGATAACGCTTCCAAAGTTATAAATTAACCCTTTGTGTGAGAGATGAGAAGCATGAGGCTTGTCAAGTGCTATTTGACCCCACTGGGCAGGGTCACTACACCTTGTCTCAGATTTGTGTGAAGGGGAACAAGACTGTTTCAGCTCCAAAGCACACAGATTTCCTAGGAGATTCCAGTAAAGTACTACGAAGCTCCCTGGCGCCGTCACAGCTACACTGACAAGGAATATTGTCTACTTTGTCTGGGAAGATGCAGATACAGTGGCAGAATTGTGCCTCCCACAGTCTGGTTGTCACTGAGAATATTAAATCCAAGGTTTCCACAGCACCATCTTCTGCAGAGGTCCCATAACATGGGCAAGGCCTGAAGTGTGTGTTCAGATAAACTGTGTCCTCAGTCTAACCATTCTGACCAACTGGTCAGCTGCACATGGGAGATGGAGAGGAACTTTATACAGGAGCATGTGGTGACAAGACAAGGGGGAAGGACTTTAAACTGAAAAAAGGGGGGGGTGTATAATAGATACTAGGAAAAATGTCTTTACTGCGAGGGGAGTGAGGCCCTAGCACCTGTTGCCCTGGGAAGTTGTGGATGCTTCATCCATGGAAGTGTTCAAGGCCAGGATAAAGCCCTGAGCAACCTGGTGTAGTGTAAGGTGTCCCTGCCCATAGCAGGGGAGCTGGAATGAGATGAGCCACAAGGTCCCTTCCAATTCAAACCACCCCATAATTCAAATGCTGCTTTGTAAATCAGTTTTTCATGTTAGTCTTCAAGTCTACATAAGCGCAAAATAAACATCACATGCAAACCTTCTGCAGAGCTTGTAACAAAAGAAAAAGAGCAGTCATCTAGCTTTAAAAAACTGTAGTCTGAAATTTCTTCTTTTATCTTTTTCCTTTCACATGACTGAATGAGTGAAGGGTTATTTAGGTTCCTACACTACCCACGTAGGTAATAAGGACATCACCTGTATGTCCTCATGAAGATAGCACCAAATGAGGGAAAAGCTATCTAATCAAAGTAATGTTAACTTGCTTATCACTTCAATGCTCTTGCTACACAACACAATCAATTAATGCAGCTGCAAGGAGTGTTTTTTGAAGATGTCTTAGTACAGTTTCTTAGTAAAAGTTTGTTGTAACAAACTGGGGAACTATGACAATTTTTACGTAACATAATTTCTGAATCTGCTGCATGTATTTGCATTCCCTAAACTGATAAATTAACAATTTGGGTTTGGCAAATAATGAAGTTTTCCATATTTAGAACATTAGGGAAAACACATTATTTTAAGGCTATTTTAAAGATCACATACACTTCAACTAAAATACAAAAGTGCACCATGTAATGACAAATAAGTGCTGACAGCATGAATCACAGTGTGATTAAGCATTAAGAGTGTAAAATGGAAATAAAATTAGCCCTGCATCTCTAAGCAAAGGGATTTATCAGTTCTATTTTCTTTCAGGACATATCTAGCAGTATATTTTTATTATGGCATAGGTCCCTCACAACCTTCAGGTTTGCCATAAATTCACAAAGATCAATGCCAGTACAAACCACTAATGCTATTTTTACTGAGATACAAATTTTCTGTTGTTCAACCCCAGCTTCCCTTTCCTGATCCTGTTACATGCCCCTCACAGTAAATCTAATCCCCATTTAGGATGGTGCATTATTATACTGGGACAGCTCAAGAATGCACTTACTGTTTTAGAAAAAAGATTCAATCCTCTTTAGAGATCAGAAGATTCCTTACAGAGAAATGCAGGAGTCAGAGCTGTCTCATACAGCAGCAAATCTTGTATATATGAGTATGCATGGTTAGAGAAACAGTTGATAGCAAAAATACCAGCATATTAAAGAAATCACAATACATAAATAAATCACTTTTTCAGAAAATAACTCAGTAACCTATCTTTTCCTTTTCCCAATCACACCCCTTTCTGAGCTATTGTATTTAGGGCATATAAAGTGCTTGTTTAACTAGAGGGAGGTTTATGCTAACCCTGCTTTTTTGTTCTTAATTGGGAGTATCAGACTTCTTCTCTGAATTCCATTTTATATTAGCTTCATGCTTTAATGGGGTAGAATAACCACCTTTATGGAAGAATACAATCCAAAATGGTTAAACATATTTTCACTTTTTACAGTGGATGGACAGAAAATAGAGAACTGGATCCTTAGCACTTCTGAAAAGCATTGTGACCAGGAACAAGGCAAATCCCAGAATGTCCCAAACCCCAGTGAAGGCTGCAGTAATCAGAGCTGTGGCAGAGGGCACGGTGAGGTGGCTGAAAGGCATTAAAGAAGATCCTATAAGAAAATAACAACTCATTTGTTTTACACAGAATTATCTCCAGCTTCTCCCAGTTGAGCACATGACAAGGAGGGGTTACCAACATCACTGCTGCTGATGCTCCAGTGGGACTCAAACCAGTCACTACAGTGACAGTCAGGCGTTCCAAAAATCCTTAGTTCCCCCCATGGGTAGCTTTTAGTCATTCAAAAGACTGTACAAAAAAAGACTTTGACATCTTTTTTGCTCTGGAGCTGAAGGCATCTGTTTGGCCCATGTTTGCAATCTCAACAAATCAAAGGCAAGTATTTCTGTTGAGGTGGGCACCAGGTCCTGGAGATGGCTGCTCAGAAGTAGTGTTTGCTTAGTCCCTGCGGAAAATTCATCTATTTCTTGCCAACAGAGGGTACTGAAGTTTAATGGCACACATTTACCAGGGCAGGAAGCAGCACAATGCATTCCTGTGAGACTCTGCAGAGTACAGACATGCTCTTTTCATCTTGCTTGGGTACTAAGTTCACTTAATAGACCTGAGTTGGCTTTTCTCTCTCTTACTTAACCATATTAAAGTATCAAGGAAGGCATTTATTTTCTGTCAATTAAATTAAGAGGATAATAGTAGCAGTATGAAACAGCCAGAAACCTAAACTCATCTCACTGCTATCTCCTTTCAATGTAAATGCCGTCAGTTTTTTCTGTATAATGCAGTCCTGCCACTTCAGATGTAGCATTATTTCTAATGCTGCCCTTAGTCTAGTGTTGGGTCCTCACAGGCTGAGATCACTGTCCCAAATTACACTCCATTTTTCTGGTTATGCTAATGCATTGATCTGTTGGCAATATAGCATTTGCTAAAACAGTTCACAATTAACCACTCCAAATGTCTGTAAAGAGCCCCCAAAAGCACACATTCTTTAATTTTGACTGCCAAGACAAACTTGGTGACTGGAGAGACCAAAGGGAAAGCAAGATTCCACAATGGGAGAAGGTTATTTTAAGCTGATGTCAAGCTTACACCCAAGGGCTTGTCTAAATATAGATTTGTCCACTGTAAACACCCTTACTCTGCATTTAGTGCAGACACATGCAGAATTACTCAGCAATGACAGACAAGCTTTGCACCCACACCCAGGCCCACAATAGTCCTCAGGCATAATCAATTCCTGGAAAAATAGTTTTTAAGTGGGTTTCTGCATCCAAAGAGAAGCATTAACGAAGAAGAACCTATCTCCTGCTGTTGGCATCACACTTTTGCCATCTAAGCTCTCGAGATGAGAAGCAGGCTCATCTAGGGGCTGCAGCTTTCAGGCTCAGCTCTTCTACTTAACCATGGTTTGCAAAGAACAGGCAAGGAGGGGCTGTGCAGACACATTCCTGGAGCCTCTGCAATGGCTCACATGTGTCAATGCAGGAAACAGCCTGCGCTGGGCAGGTGTGGGGCATTCTTCTGCCTCTCAGAAAACCTGGCTTCCATACTGTGGTTTCCTGCTTATGCCTGTCCTCCCCTGGTTAATGCTTGCTCTGCCTCAGAGTTGTCAATCCTTTTATCCTGCAGCATAAACACTGTGCTGTGCTGGACCCTCTGTCTCAAGGTCTGGGAAACTCACTACATTTGCAAAGAGCTTGGACAATTTACCATCAATAAATTAGCTGAAAACCTGCTCGCTCTGACAACTACAATGTAAACACATCCAGCGTGTTCTGCCACTGCAATGTGATACTCTCTCCAAGTTTATGTGAATCATCTCCCCAGTGACTGTTAAGAGAACTGGAAACCATGGTCTGTTTACTGATTATTGGAGCTTCCTTACCAAAAAAGTACAAACACAAAAACCGCATCTTCACTGAAACACCTTGGGAACTCCTCTGTAACTTTACTGTAAACTAGACATAAATGTTTAACTGTACTTATGTTAAAGTTTCTTTGGATTTTGGGCTCTGCTACTTAAAGAACCCATGGCAAAGATTGCCCAAAGAAAGGCTCGGAGTGCTATATTACAGTAGGTTTGCAGCCCAAGTGTCAATGCTGTGCTTCTGTGCTGACCAGAGCTGTGCAGGGTCAGCATTTGGGATGGTTCCAAACCTCAGGGTAATAGCTGAACCTAGAGGTGTTTTCAACTCTGACATACAGCCTCCACCAACTGCCTTATGTAACAAGATCTGCCTTCAAAACCCTTGCAATCTACCTCAAAGTGAAGTATTCCAGCTTTTCCACTAATCAATAAAGTAAGTAATGGAACAACTAGAAAAATTAGAAAACCAAATGTTAGATAAATGTGATAGATAAATAGATAAATGTGTTTTATATCCCTGACCTGAAAACAAAGAAAGTTCCTTATTCTCAGGTGACACTTCTAATGCCACATATCTACATAGCAGGCCATGCACAAGGCCCTACAGATCTCCTCTACCATATTGTGAGCAACAGGATTTACTTTTGATTGCCATTGTCTGTGGCTTTTTCCCTATTTGAGGAAGACTCCAGAAATTTGTCACAAATAGCACTTCTTACACAACATGGCTATGGCATTTTAACAGCCTCACAGAGCATCTGCTGCTGAGCACAAATCAGGCATCAGGGTATCTGCTAGCAGCAACTAGAGTTACGCAGCAGCATCATGGTCATTAGGATGAAAAGCTCTTCATTAACTCCTGTCAATATTTAGAAACATTAATACAACATTTGAACAAGGCAGAAAGTCTCTTTACAGCATTGTACACTTGGACAGTTGGTGTTACCCTTATTTCACAAGAGATGCTTGTAAGACTTCCTGGTACAACAGGCCGATAAGACGTAGAAGGCAAGGAGAACACATCTCTTCTGCAAAATGCATCTCTTGTGCACTGGTTTCCTTTAACCTACAGAATTCCTGGGCTCAGAAACAGTGGATGAAAAAGTCTGTGCATCGCACATTCAAGCAAGACATCAAATGGCAAATTCCTACCAATGTGTTTCAGTCCATCCACCTTGGAATAATGAAATCATTAAGGCTGGAAAAGACGGAGTCCAAGCTTTGACCAAACACCACTTTGTCAACCAAACCACAGCACTAAGTGCCCCATCCAGTTGTTTTTTGAGCAGATGGCAACTCTACCACATCCCTGGGCAGCCCAGAGCTCCAATGCTTAACCATCCTTTCAGTGTAGAAATTCCTTCTGATATCCAACCTGGATCTGCCCTGGCACAGCTTGAGTCTATGTCTTCTCATCCTATTGCTGGTTTCCTGGGAGAAGACGCTGATCCCCACCTGGCTACAGCTTCCTTTCAGGAAGTTCAGAGCAATGAGGTCGTCCCTGAGCCTCCTTTTCTCCAGGCTGAAAAAAAACCCCATGACAGCAAGAGCAGAAGAGAGGCTGAACTACCAGCCCAGTGACTTCAATCTTAGAAAACCCAGTGCCCTCACACACATAAACAGAGCCCCAAGTGAGTGATTTAGATGGCATTCAGACAGCGTCACTGGAAAATTTGCAAGTGGCTCACTCTAGTAGGTCAGACATGTCTGCCTTAGAAATCCTGTAGCATGTTTGTGTCCAGCCCAAACTCATTTGGACAGTTTCTGGCTAGGGGCTCTTTTGATCCTCTTGCCCCTTACAACAGCTGAAGCTGAAAAGCTTTTGTTTTTTAGTTAGCAAATTAGTCCACTTACCACATCTAATATAGAGTAAAGCCTCTACCTTGGATCCACAAGGCTTTGGAGAGGCTACTGTTGTTACAGCTGGTTGGTTTGATTTCTTCTCCAAGCTAACTCATGTATTAAAGACAAATACTGAGCACTTTCAGCAGGAATTCAGGGGGCTTCCTGAAAGGAAGCAGTCCTGTCTTGAACTGTGGGATCGCACAAGTCAGAGCACGACATGACACTGAAGGCCAAGACCCAGCACTGGGGTGAGATTTTTGGAGGGTTAAGGCAGGGCTTGGAGTGAGTTTTTCAGATTCTGCTCTTAGGGATGAGCCTGCCTCAGAGAAAGGTTATTCCCTCCCTGACTCACAGGGATTACTTTTAGGTAATGGAAAGTCCTTCAAAAGAGGCATAGGATCTGCAAGGATATTAAAATGATTTGAGAGTCTCTGAGGCAAAGAAAACAGTGCTTATTTGAAAGAAAAATTTAGAACTTTCCTTACTTGATGATACTTATCTGCACATTTCAGAAACAGCTGAAACACTGGAGAAAGCTTGTTTTAAATATCTCTATTTAAATAGGGGCTTACAATTCATTTTTTAACACACAAAGCATTCCTATACAGTTAATACTTGTGCATACTGACACTTGAATTTCCTCTTTCATTTTCTTATTGTGCTGTTTTCTCCTCTCCCACCTCCTCATATTTTCATTAAAGTCACTGTAATTTGACGAAGAATCCAATTGGCACAGACTTCATATGCAATAAGATGGCATCTTAGATACCAAGTTAAGATTATAATAGGAAATGCCATTGCTTCAAGTTGGAGAAATGTTTTTTCTTAAATATTATTTTATATATCCACCACTAAGTAGAATAATCTTAGAGGAGATGCACCCTCACTATTAGAGTTGAAGTAAAACAGATTTAAAAAGATGAATTGCAAATTTGAGTATGTCAACAGTGAATTAAAGCTGCATTTGCACAGAACTATTTTCCTCCAAGGGAAGTTTTCTTCTTTAGGGTATGCTGACAAACCACCTTAAGTTTCTACAGTCCAGAGATGGAAAACATCCTTAATGGCTTCCTCTAACCTATCTTTGAAGTCGTGCAGTAATTATGTAAGTGCTCTGGAAACGAGAGGAGCAGCCAGGAACCCTGCCTTTGAGCAGAGCACTTGGGAGGGGAAAAACAAACAAACAAAGTATTTTCTGAATCTTTGCTCTTTGTTGAGACTTCCCCCACTCCAACCTTAGGCCAACTTGGATTGGAAAGCTGTAGCAAGTGTCAAGCTTTCAGTGTCTGTTCTATTTTTGGGCATTTGTTGTGGAAGGAGAAAGTGCAGCCTGAGCACCATGTGAGCAACTTGAATATGAGGGCATAACTGCCAGGAAAACAGTTCCCGGGCTCCTTCTGCCCCTGTGGGAATAAGGCTGCTGTGCCTTTCAACAAACTCTGAGATCTGAGGCTTGGAGGAAGCATTCACTTTAGAAACCACTGTGACATTTTCAAAAAGGTGTAGATGTCATAGCTAATTTCACAGCCCACTCATCCATTTGGAATTCGCAACCAAACTCAGTCCTCATTTCTGCCCTTCTAAGTCCAGAACTTCATTGTAGATACTTCATCTGTGGGAACAACAGCCAATTTCAGCCCTGAAAAAATCCAAGTGTTTTGGAAAACTTACCAAAGGTTGACTGATGTTTGTTGAATCACATCATAACAGATACCTTGCAATAATAAATTTTAAGTAAGATTAGGTGACAGTTCATAAATGCAAGTAGCAGTGGTGTTAAAAAAAAATATTACAAGCCTTTTTTTTTTTTTTTTTTTTTTTAAGAACAGGTTTTAGACCAGGAATTTGGAAGAAAGGAAGAAATAGCTGAAAAGCCTGTGTGAATATGGAAGTTGTACTGTCAGCAGCACCTGACAGCAGAACCTTCTCAAGTTCATTATTATCTGTAAATTACAGGATGTTTGTACCATTAAAGTTAAATATGTAAAATATAGTTCTGCACTGGTAAAGAAAAGATTTTACAACATTGCTAAAATGCAGTATGGACCAAAGAACAAGATCTGTAAGAGAAGCAAGCAAAAATAAAACTGCCAGCATGTTAACAAAAAACCCCAAACAAAAAAAACCCACCCCAACCACCCCAGTGAAACACCCAAATTAAATAATGAAGGCAAGAGATTAAATATATTTTCATGTCAGTATAAACTATTCAAGATGTGAATTTTGTAGCTTCAAAGACTATCTCAGTCATAACCAGTTCTAACAGTGAATGTTTATTCAACATTTAATGGCTTGGCCTTGTAAATCTTTATCAAATCTTGAGCAAACTTTATTACTATCATGAGGCATCCTGACTCTAATCAATTAAACATTAGTACTTTGAGGACAAGAAACTGGCTTCCTTTAAAGTTGTCTTCCAAGAAGTAACCCAGGAAAATAAAAACCTCTTTATGATTAACAGAAACATGAAACTGAGAAACAGCTTCAGAATCAGGATGAGAGCTCTGTAATGACTGAGTAAAGTGAAAGTATTTGAAAAGCTCAAGCTCTTTAACTGTAGCAGAAGTACTGCAATCTGGCTTTTCTTCTATTAGAAAACAAGCTGAACTCCCCCCTCACTCTAGGCCATGCAAAGACAAGTACTCTGCTCACTTTGTGCTCTCCTCATCCTTGTTAAGCCTCTGGTGGACCGAAACTGTCTTCATGTACTGCCAAAATGATTGATTTCATTATTTGAATAAACTGGTAGAACATTAATGGCATTTCTAACCCCATTTGCACATGCATGGAGAAAAAAAAAGTCTCTAGAAAAAAAATAAGATTATGTTCCAGAAAAGCTTAGCAAGGTTATTGCTGTCGAGAGACTACATGTTCACAAGAACCTAGGTAAGATTTGAGATGGAATTATAGTTCACACAAATTTTAATGCAAAGAGCCACCATTTCAGTTAGATGGATTCCTAAAATACACCATAAAAGAGAAACCAAAGCTTTATTGCTCAATCTTGATTCACAGGAATTTTTCTTGCAATAAATTGTCCCTTAAATCAGGGAGGCTGCTAGAACAAAGGCACAGCATTCCTGGGAGATCTCTGGGAGATTCTTGGAATGTTTAATCTAAAAAGATAGGTTCCCCTCTTAATTCAGACATTAATTTCAGTTGCATGGTGTCAATATATACATATAATAGTATGGGATGCTTTAGTCCAGACAAAATTTTTTAAAACAAACTGAACGTCTTTTCAAAATATGAAAGAGATAACTCGAAACCCCTCAATTACCTTCAGAAAATAACAGCATAAAAAATGTATTTAATTAATACTCAAGGCAACAGCCAGACTAATCCTAGAGTTCCTTAATAGTGTGAGGAATGCAGTAATTTTTAACAGGTTTAATTCATTGGTATGTCGTCACAGCTAACACTTGTTTTAGATAGAACACCCAAGAAAAAAATTTTAATAAAACTTATGAGATTTACCAGTTTCTAAGACTGCTGTATAAAAATCTGTGTGCAGGAAAAGCAAGAAAACAATTCTAAACTTATACAGCGCTATGTCCTGATGATCAAAGTACATTAAGTTTAAAAGTCTTATTCACTTGAATCACTCATCCACAGAAACTCATTTCTAGCTACAGTTTATGTGGAAATACAGATTTTGCAAATATATACCACTGCAGCTGGGGATTTCATCATACTTAGGAAATTTAATTTCTCTACTGCCAAGTCTGCCCCAGTTTCCACTTTATCCGTACCCAGCTGCAAGGGTGGATGGAGGAAGGCCTCGTTATGTGCTCCCCTCACAAACCCCACAGCTCCGGATCCACGCTGAGGCCCAGGAGCCCCTCAGGTACCCGGGGTAACTGAGCACGGCCACCGTCCCAGGGCATGCATGTACCCTGAAAGGGGAAGAACACCCTGAGGGCAGTTATTAAAAAAAAAATAATAGAATGATAGGATATTCTGAGTCAGAAGGGACCCACAAAGATGGTCAAGTCCAACTCACTGCACAGGACACCGCAAGGATCACACCCTGTGCCTGAGAGCATTGTCCAAATGCTCCTGGAGCTCTGTCAGCCTTGTTGCTGTGACCACTGTCCTAGAGAGCCTGTTCCACTGCCCAGCCACCCTCTGGGGGAAGAACCTTTACCAGATATCTGACCTAAACTTCCCCTGACACAACTTTAAGCCATTTCCTCAGCTCCTTTCACTGTCACCACAGAGCAGAGATCAATGCCTGCCCCTCCTCTTCCCCTCAGGAGATTTCCCACTGTGACTGCAGTCAGGCCTCCCCAGGCTGAGCAGACCAAGCAACTTGAGCCCTGCTCCTGGCATGGCTTCCTCTCTAGGATCCTCACGACCTTCACATCCTGCCCTTGGAAACCTTCCAATAGCTTTGTATCTTCCCAAAAACCATCCAACATTTTTTATATCAAAACAACTGCAAAACTTCACATACAAGTGATCCAAAACAATTTGCCTAGTTTGGAGATGCAGATGAGCAATCTGCATATTCCAAAGAAAGTCAGGTACCAATCACAGCTGAACTGCAAAACTGCTTCATATTATTAGCCTTAATTCATTCCCCTGCTAGAAAATAAGCAGAAGTAGGTAGCAGCGTTGAAGAGGTACAGAAAAAAACAGGTAGATTTTTAGGAAGTGGGAAAAAAAAGTCACAGCAGATCTAAAATTCCCATCTCAAGGCAGAAAGATAGAAGCACTTATTTTTGACCCCTTTGACATTTAACATTTCCTGTTGAAAGTCAAGAGTGTTAAAATTCACTACAAAAGTATACCCTGTTTCATTCAGCACTGTCAAAAAGCACTCAGATCCAGAATGGCAAGAGCCCAGCTCCCAACACTCCTTTTTCACACCAGAGCAAGGGGACCTTCGCTGATAGGAGGGGAAGCCAGTGTGACTACAGGCACTGAGAGAGAAAGGAGGTAGCAGCATACACTTCTTAAGTTCAGCCCCAAAAATGCCAGATGGTCACACCACAGACACTTGAGACCCCCACAGATCACTGTTCTGGTTTCATTAAATTCACATGCCAGGCTATGTTCACAGCTTAAGAGAAAAAAAAGTACAGGACATGGCATAGAGCATTTTCATTGATATACAGAATTTGGAACACACATGACTCTCATTAACAGCCCTAAGGCTCAATAGCCTCAAGGTTCCCATCTCAGACCTTCCAACTGTATTTACTGTTTTCTGCATCAAAGCAAACAAATAGTCTTTATACATACCTTTAATATCCATCTGGGAGATGCAGGGCTGACCACAACCTCTTCTTGCTTCTGGCAGGATGGCTGTGCTGTGTACTTTGAAAGGTACACAAAGTCTCAGAAGCATGTGAAACAGACTGATATCCAAGCCAGCACCTTTACATTCAGGAAGGATTAGGCTTATTAAAATTGCTTGCTGTGCAATGCATCATTCTTTCTCTCACTCTCAGCAGTTTACCAGGATTTCTAAATTAACCCCTGTAAAGCTGGGAACTTGCTTTCTGTTATAAAGGTGTACAAGCAATGGACAAAATAAAAAAGAACCATCTAAAGGGGTGATCACCTGGATGAGGCAACCTGAACTTAAACCTGCAACATGTATGATCTTTCTGGTTTTTTCTGCTATTCTGAAAGTGCTCAAGTGGCTCATGTCTGTTCAGATAGATGTCAGAAAACAAAGGACATGCACAAAGAGAACATCATTCCCCCAGTCCACAGACCCACCAGCTGTGGCAGGCAGGGACAGGCAGAACAACTGCTTGCTCAGCATTTGCAGCAGGGGTGTGAGGAGAATAAAGGCCTTTTAAGAAACTGCCTGTGTTCCAAAAACAGAGTAACACGGATCAGCTAGGTTAGCATTCAATGAAATACAGCTGTGGCCTGGCACCCAGGAATTTGCAGCCACCAGAACACAAGGATTTCACTGGTCAGAATGGAAGAGCACGCTCCCGATTGCAGGCAGAGGCCTGTGCTGGCTTGAGCAGAGCAGCAGTCACAGAGAGGCCAGAGCAGCAGCTGAACAAGACAGACACAAATGGATTCAACCAACAAGTTTAGCAACGCTCAACACAATGAATACAGGATGAGCAAAAGTTTAAGTATCTGTAAGCCTTTTAGATCTAACCCAGAATCTTGGCAAAACAGTCAGACACAGCAAGTAATACTGAGTATGCCACAGGTGACCTCTGTGCTAAGCTGACGAAAGAATGCACACAATAAAAAATTGACAAAATCAGAAACATCAAAAGGGATGGCACAACAAAGTACTCACAGGATTTACACAAATACATACAATCTAAAGTTTACAACTAGCTCATGCTCTAAAATCATTAAGTATAATAACTGATTAAAGTTTTAATAAGAAAATATGTCAAAACAGCAAAAATTATGGTGGATTCTTAAGACAGATCTCCATTAGAAAATAACTGAATCCATCAATCACAGAATGACTTAATTGAACAATCAGGTGTGAAAACAAACAATCAAGAAAAGCTGAAAGAGAGCATTTGATATCATGACCTTTACTACTACAAAGTAATAGCAAAAGCACTCTTTTCTGAGCTATAGAATATGCAGCACACCCCTTAGTAATAGACAAGGAAACATTTTTTTGCCTTCTCCTTCTCACAGCTGGTATCAGATTAGAGAAATAGGTGTCCTGCCATGTACAACTTTTAACTCAGAACTCTTTGAACAATTTTCTCTGTTCCTATGAACCAAAAAGAAATGGTAAAAAGATGAAACTCTATTGTTTTTCTATTCCATTCCACCCTCCCAGGGAAAAGTATCCTCAAGATAAGGAGGTCAACTAGGACCAAAGTGCTACAGCTTTTGCTGTGGTGAAAAAAAAGCCTGAACTCCTATGGAAGGCAGCTGTGAGAAGTTAAATAGACATGTGTGATTCAGAAAGGTACTCTGGAATTTCCCCACAATAATAACTAACGAAATATAGCTACATTCTTCCAAGACAGGAGCAAACCTGATGGAGTCAAGCATGCATTGTACTTTGAATATCCACCTAATGCAAAGGGAGGAGCACCTCTGATGCAAACTTTATTACGTGAACAGGTTATTCCCCAGGTTACACACTCAGACATTTAACACAAGGAATGGCCCAACTAGAATCAAAGACAGCAAAAACAAAGACAAACACGTATCTTTCTCTGACCCCTAGTTCTCATTTTTCTTCCTCTTTTTCCCAGTGATGACAGGCTGATAGAGAAGGAAATATACATCCACCCAGTAGTTTTCCATACAAGTAAATACAAAAAAGTCAAGTGTTTATTGTAAATCCGCATGAAGGCACAGATGAGCTTGATTACAGACACATTGTAACGATTACAAGTATATGTAAACACCTTGAGATATACAAAAAAGCAATAATACAGCTAGTACAGGAATAAACTGTAACCTGCTAAAAAAACCCCCAAACTTCTTTATATCTGAGGTTCTTACAACAAGCTCTGATCCACACCAACACAAAGTCATGTTCCTAAAGTCACCACTTGGATTCATGCTCAAGAAATCTGCACTTTGGCCACTGATTGATCCAAATTCGAACAGGCTTCTTTCACTGGGATCAGAAAAAACGTAGGAACAACCAGCTAGACACCCAACAAACCAATAATGAGGCTTCATTGATTCTCTAAATATACAAGAGCAATCACCAAGGTACTGAAATTAAATACAAGCTTCAGAAAAGCTAAAGGATGCTTGTTCCACTTGCATTTGAGGAAATTGCTGTATTTCTGCAGGAAAGGAACAGTCTACAGCTGTCAGGTGAATTTTTTCTTCCTCCACAGGAGGCTTAGATTTCATCTGAAACACCTGCCAAAACAAAAGTCAGCAATCACAAACTAAAGTGCCTTGGACAGCTTAGTTTTTACCACTAAAATAAAACTTCTCAGTTTATAGATACAGCATTAAATTTTCTCATGAGAAAACCCACCTTTGCACAGACTACTTCCAATATTTCTGTAGAAAAGGGAATTGCTTTTTGTGATTTTTTGTTGTTGTTGTTTTTCAGTTAGATACCCATGCCATAAACTTAAAGAATAACAACACAGCATTTTTTCCAAAGGAAATCACAAAAAAGTGCCCCCTCCCCCGCCTCTCCCCAAAATAGTTTTAATACAGGCAATCCCCAGGCCTAGACAAAGAGCACTCAGCAGCAATTTACTACAGGGACACAATTTTCACAAACTCAACCCTCAACCATCTGTCCTAACTCTCCACTCCTCCTCTACAAAAGCTTTATAACCTCTGGAGCCCCATTCCATTGAGGAATGACTCCCATCCAGGTAATACATGCAGAACAAAACCTAACACAGCTACAACATTTCTGCTGACCCTGCGGCCACATCATCCCAACTGAAAGATGAGGTAGTAGTTTTCTTTGGAGCCCAACTAGCAGAACAGGCACAAGCACTCTTCTCCCTAAAGCAGCAGCAGCTGTCTGTAACGCAGCACCAAACTCCAGTTCTCCTCTTCAGAACACACCTAAAATCCAAAACCAGCTGCTTAGAAAAATAAATCGTTATATGAGCGCACACTCCCACTTTAACTGCATTGTAAAGGCCACAGTCTGGCATATTCAGTGACTTCCTCCTGTCTACACAGTGGCATTGACTCAAACTCTGCCTCCACTGGGACTAATAGTTGCTACCCAAAATTAACATGACGGTATCCTGAGTACTTATTATAGGGAGATGTGGAATTTAAAATAATTTAGAATCTTAAGAACCTTGATCCAAATTAAAAAATAAACAAACAAACCAAAAAAAAAAAAGGCTGGGAGAGGAATTCAGCTCCTCAAAGAACTGAGGAAACCAGATTGTCTCTGTGCATACAGTCCATTTGGTATTTAGGGGCTCTGATTGCTCTCTCTTCAAGAGGAGAGATATTTCCTCTCAAGGAGGTTGTTGTAAGATATGCATGTAGTATAATTTTACAGCTTACACTCATAAACCTTCTGGTTTCTTAGGAGATTGCTTGAACTGGAGAAATATGCTCTGCATAGTCCATGCTCTGTAGACTCCCAATGATCAAAAAGAAATAGACTGCCATGACTGAAAAAAAGGAAACACCAGAAAGAGTTGAACAGTATTAGAATTTGTACTGCTTGTAAAACTAAGCATTAGGATCAGAAAAACACTCTAAAACTCAATCAAGGTCCCTGGCTGCATCCTCTTAGCAAGCAATAATCGATACCGAGGATGAGAGACTGTGTTTCTTTGACTGACAAACTGTTTAAGGCTTTTTTATTTGTCTCCATGATCAGTCTCCATTTATTTAACACAATATACAGAGTCCATATACTCTCCTGTCAGCGGTACAACTTGCACAGATCCCAGGAAGCTTTCTCATTTTCATTGCTTTCAAGACTGCATTTTTCATTCAGCTGAAGTGCCCAGGGATTCCACCCAGGCAGCTGGATTCCTAAATGAAAACATTTTAACAGGAAAGGAATCCTGTTCTGCTCAGCTCCAGTACAGCAATTGCCAATAGAAAAGCACTAACACTTTATGGAAAAACTCTGATGTACTTTCTGCCCTTGGGAATACGATCTCAGAAGAGTACATGTAATTAAAACAGTCTTATCTGGCTTTTAGCTGGAAGACTACCTCCGAACAGTCCCACTTCCTCTTCCAAAGAACTTCTGTGGAACAAATCGTGGATAAAATAAATTCTTATGGCTCTACAGAGTATCAGTTGCATTCCAGTGTCCAAGCCAGATCCCTTGAGAGAAAATACAAAAAGAAAGCTGCTTGATTGTCAGAGAGGAAAGCATTACTGAAACAGCTGAAAAGTAGATTTTATTTTTTTTTAATCTTTAGCTGTTAAGGGGGTATGCTCACAAAATGCTCCACACAGCTAAAAATTGCTTCTGTCACACAACTAGTGACAATTCAGTGTGCAACTGAGAGGCATTAGTGAAGTAAAGGACGTCAGAAAACCACCCAGGTGCTTCTGAGAGAAACAAAACACTTAAGCCCTCATAGTGAGCTGGACCTCAAGTGAGTTTCTCCAGTCTATAGATCTGATAAAATCACAGCTACAGAATCATAACTCATGACTATAATTCACAAGGAAAACTGAAAATCCATTTACATTTATTAGGAGATGGTTGTGCACAATTTCTCATCTTATTCAAAAAGTCTACAAATAGAGTTTAACACTTCTGATTGCAAGCAAATGTTTGTTCAACGTTCTTAGTTCGATAAGGCCAATTTAGCGCCTTTTTACACTTTAAAGGTTTAGTATACATTTGTCAGTTCTTTACTTTCTTCTGGTAACAGTCCCACTGGAACAGTAAGGAGAGTTCACTAAGACACTTTATAACAGCAGCTGAACTTGGGTTACACAAACTCAGTTTTGGAATATACTTCAAATGTAAATTATTCTAGGCAATTTTCCATTCTGAGATCTTAAAACACCATCAAAGGCTCTTCCCTTTCCACCCACATTTGTGCTACCACCATCATGAGACTGCCCTCCGCAGAGTAGTACACCCAAGGATCTCAAAGCACTTCAGAAAGGAGGGCACCACTTCAAATTCTGGGATACTTGAGCTGGAATCCTACTTAATAAAGAATATATTTTTTTCTTTGTCTTATGTTTACAAAAGGACAAGCATCAAACTAAGCTGATCCGGTCTTGACCTTAGTCCCACCTCAGATTACCTGTCACTTTCTCCCATGCAATCCTATCACTGATTCAGGAGCTCTGTTTAATTATAATGCTCAGAGCTGAGTTTCCTCTATGGAAAGCTGAGCATCTGCTATGGTCAATTATTTTCAGATGGAAGCAGTGGTCAAATTTTAGGTCTGCCACAATCTTGAGAATCACTTGACTGGAGAGTCACTACCATAATTAATGATGTAATTTGATAATGCACTTGATCCCATATTGGTTTAAGAAGTGTAATAGACTATATATGCATTTCTCTAAATTCTCTCAGAGCTGAAACTACATAGCTACAGTGAAGAAATTCTAATTTTGCCTTAAGCGGAACATTTTACAACATTATTTTAACTTACGACTTTGATTTAGAGCACTATTCTCATAAAAATTTTCAGTTTGCAATTCCGACTGAATAGGTGAGCGGCAAACATGACAACATATGTACAAATGTTAGTATACTACCAGAACGCTGTACTTCCTTCTTAAAAACATCCTTAATAAAGCATTAGGCATGTCGAACAAACTTTTGTAAACAAAAGATAAATTACTCATGTTCTGCTCTGATTATAGCCAGATACATATTCTCATAAAATAAACATTCTCTTGTCATTTTCCATGGCCCACATATCCATATATATGAGGTAAACCATCTAAAATTATCTAATAATATATAAACCGCAGTACTCAACAAGAACCTCAGGAATAATGTAACCGAGTAGGATGTCAATATCAAGAAGTGACACTTTGTTCCACTGCAAAGTGAAACCAATTTATTTGTGCTAAATGAATGGAAAGAATGTATTCAGAATACATTTCTTTATACATTGTACCGGCTTAGGCTGCTAAATAAGCATTCATTAGTGCCATGTTGTGCTACTTTCTTGTACTCTGTTTCTACCAAGCAATACAAAGTTTTGGCCATTACGCCAACATATTCCTCTATGCTCATCTCGTTTTCTAACAGACTTCCGAACATTTAAAATACCTGTCCAAACTTTGCTTCAGGGGAATTACAATGAATATATTTTAACAAGAAAGCAATTATCATCAGTTGTTCTCTACAATCACATCGCCTTCTGCAGCAAAAAAATCCAAGAGCACACACTTGAATCAGCTCTCAGTAACCTGTGGGCAGGACCACACTTCCCGACAGTCACTGTGACAGGGCACAGGGTATGGGCAGCTTACAGGTTAACAGAAATGTCAAGTGACATCATCAAATCTTAAGGTCCACAAATTGTACATTCCACAGACTCCAACAAGCCAGTTCCCTCAGTGTAAAGTTCTGACTGTACCATACGTTTTAAACAGGAGAAGTATGGATGTGTCCTCTGTGAATGAAGCTTATTTGCTATGTAATACCAGAGAGTTTGTGTCTTGGGCACTGATTAGGGTGTCTGACTCACTTTTGCACTAGAAGCTGACATTTTAAATGACTGAAACATAGTGCTGATCTTCCATAAGCTTGGTAAACGCTGTAATATTTCAGAATTTACCATGTAGCCCATCATGCCTTTCGTTTTCTGCAAATTGTCATGAAAAAATATAAAAAGGTATCCCTTTAATTTTACAAACCTAAAAGCCAGGAGAATGAAGCTTTGGAGCCAAGCAAAACGACATAATGCCGTATTACCAAACAGAGTAGCAAATGTTCCAGCCAGAGAATGGACATACATGTAGTTCAAGTAAACACTGATGGAAAACTTTGTTAAGTTAGTGTTGTAGACCCACAACACTGGCTGCATTTTATACAAACGTTTACAACACAACTAACAGTGAAGCCTATATAACCTCAGTGCAAATAAGTCAAATCCAAATATGCCAAGTAAGCCTTTGGCTTTTAGTAAACTGCTCCGTGTTATGAGTCCACTTTTGACATAGAGACTGCTGAGCACATGCACTAAGGCTGAGAGGAGGGATGCACTGAATGTTGAAAATTGGCTGCCTGCGATGCTGCGGGTTGGCCCGGAGGTTGCACAGGTGGTGGAGGTGGTGGCGGAGGAGGCTGCACTGGGGTCTGCGTGTTTGGAGAAGGAGGAGGAGTGGGACGTTTAAATTTGTCGGGGCTGTTACTTCTTCGTGGTGAAGGCCTCTGCAGAACAAATATTGAAATTATGTTTAACACACTCCTGAACAACGTTAGTTGCAAGTCCTCTAATCTTGGCAAAGGAAAAAGAAATCACACAAAGAAGTCTGAGCAATTACGTGGGAAGAAGAATTTTCAAAACATTGCAGGAGTCACTATACAACTTTAACACAAAATAAATGTTCCTCTGAAATGGAGTAGCAAAGGAAAGGGGAAGTACTCTTGACATCAAAGAGAACATGCATTCCTTCCTGTCAGCTTGCAGGAAATGAACACGAGACATGTCCTGCAGATATGTTTACCATGATGACCAGCAACCTAAAAAGAAATGAGATGCTGCAGGCACAGCCCCGCCCAGCTGTGCCTGCCCGACCAGTAGGTGCTGATGAACCCTTCACTTCATGCTGCTGGCACATGAGGTACAAGGATGTGGTACCTGAGCGTGGGTGGGAAAGGTTTGAGTATCAGAGTCCGCCCAGAATCTCTAGATCTCTGAAAGACTCTTAGCCCACACACTGGAGCAAAACCAAAGCATAATACAAGGTGCTCTTTGGAGAACAAAAAAATATTACAACCTTTTCAGCTGCAGGAGTGAAGCTGTTGTTAGATAGACCCCCTCAACAGAAACCATAGATTTTCAGCAACTGGTACATTTAAACAGAAGGATTTAAACCCCACTTTACCTTTACAAACTGAGGGGCAGGAGGGGAAGGATGATCTTTAATGTTAGCAATGCAAAAATATAGATTGCACTCCACAACACTAACTTCTGCACTTCGGAAACAAAAATGCTCATTACTTACCAATCTGGTTAGCATTAATCAACAACCTCATGGCATGACAAACCAACTACCCATAATTACTAATCAACCACAGGTGGTCAGCTCTGGGGAGAAGCATGATTACAGTTCTATACCAAATGTACTACAGGAAAATTCAAATTTATTCTGTAATGGAGATCAAAAATGAAGAGTCAAGAGTGAAACTGCAGTTTAGTCAAATCAAATGTATTGTATCTATTTTTCTGCACAACTATGTACAATAGGTCAAAGTTATATGTTAAACCCAAGAGATTCTTGAAAACTGACTGATGACTCTGAAAACTGACTCTGAAACACTTAATATAATTTATTGCATTTTCACACATGTACTATACGGGGACCTGGTATCAGTATGAGACAAAGCCATGAGCTGCTTGTCAACACCTTTCTCTGAACAATTAGTATTTTGTCCTTAAGGCGTTTTTTTTTCCAGAGAGACTAAATTCATTTACAGTTTCAGAAAGAATAGTATTTCACAGAGACTGAACAGAACAAGTTCCTTGACAAAGTCATTTATAAAATTAGTTTCCATGTTTTCCAGAAGCATGAAGATCTTCCTGTGGCTGTCTCATGTGACACAAAGCCATGGGCTGAGCCCCAACCAGAATTCTACTCTCCTGCTGAGCTCCAACTTCCTTTCTGTTCTACCTATCATTGCAATGTTCCCACCCACCTTGGCTGAGTGAAATTTTAACAATTACCTTTGCACACCCACCTAAACCAGAAGCAGTCATATTTTAGCATTGTACTAAAAATTCTATTAAAATATGTTTTAACATCTGAAAATGACATATATAAGCAAAAACCTTGACAAATATTTAAATACTACCGTATCTGCTGAGAAAAATCAAACTGATCTTGATACAACAACCATAAGGTATTTTGCTATATGGTTAATATTTAGGCTTTGTTTGCTCATTAAACTCTACAAATATTTAGAAGAAACACGATGAAGTGGAAATGGATCAAACATCGCAGGTAAAAAGGAAATAAATTCAGTTGAAAGATATGAGAAATTGCCCTAACAAATGTTTATATTAACTTTCTTCTTTGTCAACGACAATAGAAAATAAGAGTTAACTGCCTGTTACAGTGACATGATGGTAGCATTGTGTGTCATCCTGAAGAAAACCTGAGCTTGAAGCAACCTCAGATGACTCATCCGTCAGATGGTGGAGACTAGGAGAAAAATGAAAGCAATGTTTTTACTTCCTGGGATAGGCTTAGTAGCTTAGAACATCACTTTTCACACCCTGCCTGCTGATCCATAAGATGATACCTATTACTGTCCTTAAGATGATAATACATCCTATTCTTTTGCAGAAAACAAGGTTCTCCAAAAAGAATCAGTTTCTGAGGGGTGAAGAGGAAAATCAGGGTTGAAGAAAGCAGCAATAGATGTCTTGGAGTAAGGAGACAAAAACAAACATTTACAAAAATGTTTTGTGAAAAAGCTTAAGGACAATCGAGCATAACTTCCAAAAAACCAAAGTATATAGGTAACAAGTATTTACTATTTTAAATACTTACTGTAATACCATGGGATGGTCCCATATGTTGCACATGAAGGCCTGGGGAATTGTAGTAAGACATTCCAGCTCTAGTCAGTGAAGTTGGTGGTGTGAAACCAACTGTGTGACTTGCATATGACAGACCTAAAATTGTTAAAACAAGGTAACATCAACATTCTTGTTTGATATTAAAAACTAAAGTGTGAGGGATTTTTTTAGATTTTTTGGTTCTGAATCAATGATAGTCTAAAAACTGGTAAGTGCTGCAGATTAGACATCTAGGAGATATCAATTGTACTGAGAAGTGTGATGCAAATTTATTTTCTTTTCCTGTAATATACTATCATATGTTTCAAACATACATTATGCAATGTTAAACATAACTTTTCACTTAACATCAATGGTATAAGACCCCCATAGAAGCTGAGTTCTAGTCGGTAAGGATTTCCATTCAGCATTCCATTTCTCCACGGAGGAAATGGCTCCCTGAACTACATATAGTCTGAAGAAGCAGAGAGGTTGTGCCTGGAGAAGCCATCTAGCATTGGGTCACAATGAGGTCCCACAAAAAAAAAAAAAAAAAATGGATGCGGGTGGCTCCTCCAAGGCATAGCAGATCTGCGCTGAGGCTTCCTCCTGTTTTGCCTCAGCATTTTAAAGACCTTTGGGGCTGGGAAGTTAAAACATGCTGGGAATCGTCACTAGCTGGACTAGGCTAGCAACTAACATTTGAAATTACAACTTGTTTTATCTACATTAAGTAAAGCCCAATATTCAAAACTGCAAATAACTAATTCTTTCATCCAAGTATTTCCTTTCTGTAAGAACTCAGTTATAAAAATGCAGAGCTCTGTAAAGCTCTATTTAACCAAGGAAAACAGAAACAGCAACTGCCAAATGCTTCAAGTTCACACCTCAAAGTGCTCTGAACAGTTTGAGTTTCTCAAAAGAGCACATTTTCTAAAACCTTTTGCTCCTTTCTGCTTTCTGACAAAAACATCGTAAGGATGGAGACAGAACTTTTTTCAGCTGTTTACAACTAGACTCAAGCAACTGCTTTGGAGAATAATGACCGAAAAACAATTCTGAAGGCCTATTAAACTTTTATAACACCGCACTGGATTTAACAGTTTTCACCCTTCAACACTAAACCAATGCAGAACAATGTCCCTGCAGCAACACCCAGCATCATCCCTGTCTGTATGCACCTGTGTTTCTGTCTATAAGAGAGGAGACAAGATCTTGAGGAGAAAACAGAACAAGCCTCAGATTACTAATGAAGTCATATAAACGAAGACTCCCTTTGATTCTGTTACATCGCCAATGTATGTCTGGTGAAAGTTATGAGTTACTGCAACGGAATCCCTGCCATTACAGAGTAGCAAAAAAACTCATCTGCCTTTTGACTACACAATCTATTTATCTGTAGAGCACGTGTTATATTTAAGTGCTTTTGTAAGCACAAGGACAGAAGCAAGTCAGGGAGGTGACAAGGCAGCAAGTCAGAGGTAAGAGCCTAGAAATAATGGGCAAAACAGAGCCACCTTTGCAACATGGCAATTTTGAACTGCTTTGGAATAATCCAGCTCCACAAGCTTGACAAATGCTTGACAAAAGTCTACATGGCGGCCAAAGAAGCAAAACCAGAGCAATGCACATCCATTTAGGACAGTTCATCTCTGCAACCCCAAACATCTATCTAGCCTAGCAGCAAAGCACAGAACAGTTTATCTACACTGAAGACTAACTGGCAATTAGAACAACTATTCCTCAGCTGTCTGGGAGGAGCAGTAATTACACTACCTTCAAAGTTCTAGAAGATTTCTCGCACAGATCACTGTGCGAGAAATCTCAGCAGTATCTCAACTTCAAAGAGTCTTCAAAAGTAGCATCCAGAGCCATGCAGCCATAAAAAAGTCTGGGATTCAGAAGCCAGAATCTGATCCATTAAACCAGCTATCCACAGGAAATGATAGAATTTCTAACTGGTTACAAATCCTCTTCCACATATTCAAGCATGCCATTTCCCAAATGAAATATGCCAAGCCATACAAATACTTGATGCAACATACAGCTGTTTTATTATTCTGTGCTGACACTTTGACATCGGCTCACTGTGCTACTTTAGATACAAAATACTCTCAAAAACTGTTTTCATTCATTACTGCATTCATTTATCCCAGACAGCTCTGCAAAATTCCCCATTGATCTCATTAGTTCTGTAAATGCTGCTTCTATTTTTCTGAAGTCTGAAACTTCCCAACTGCTGATACTAATTTATCAGATGAAAAGGAGATTAATGCAGCTGCCTTCACAGACAAGTTAGCCTGGAACATTTACCATACCAAATTTCCAAACTCATAAACTCTGTTAGAAACCATTACTTCAGCTGTGCTTCAGTGTGTGTTTCAGCATCCCCTGTCTGTGGGATAAAATTCTCACTCTTGTATCAACTATTGATGGGAAGTCAAGTCCACAGGGAACAAGAAATGCACTTCAGTCTCAGTGTAGGAATAAACTGACAGAGTTCTCCGCACTGACAAACCAGCACCTGAACAGGGTGCACTGCTAAGTAACGCAAAATGCAAGCCTGTAAGTTAGCAGGTAATCTGTCCCACACAGAGCTGTAGTTCTGAACCCTGAGTGCAGATCCAACCTGCAGTTGGATACTGTACTGTTATAAAGGCTGCACACAGAGAACCACAAATGCCCAGTCGTTACTCCAGAGCTGCTGCTGCTGGCACAACTACACTTCTGTACACCCACTTACAGGACAGGGATAAAAAAACGTATATCAGTTTCTTGGTAACACACCTTTGCTTGGTAAAACACTGGAAGTCAAGTCATTTGGCTCATTTCAGAAATGCAAAAACCTTTGGAAAAATCATAGTCACACTGCTCATCTCTAACACCATAACATGGCTTATGGCCATAGCTGGTTTTCACACATGCAATAAACTGAATGAAAACTATTCATAGTCCTGTGAGAAACCACAGTCAACCTTGAAAATTAAGGGATCTAAAGACATTTTATATGTTCTAGCAGACCTGTGTAATAAAATGTCTCATTCCCACCTTGCGTCAACACAGAGCACATCTCATCTGCCTGGCAGGTTCTAGAGGCAAACGTGGGAATGCCAGGCACGCACAGTTCACTTCTTTGTGTACAAGGGGTTTATGAGCACCATGTAACCCACTGCCAACTTGTAATGAATGTCCAAGTGCAATTTTCAGGGATTTTAAGTTTCAGTCAATAAATGTGTTAGTAACACAAATGCATTTCATTTGACTTAAAATAGATTCAGTTATTAGAAACTCAGGGAAGGTTTGTGTGCCTCTGCTATCCAAAGTATGTGACACAGGAATTATTAATTGTGTAGTTAATGTTTAATAATAGAAAATAGCGGAAGTATAAAAGCCATTTCTCTACTGAAGAGAAAGGAAAATCGACTTTTTCCCAACATGTTCAAGATAAAACTTCTGTAAGAAGTTTTCATTCAGACCACAATATCGGTCTCATTACTAGTTCTTCATCAGACTCTAGAAATCCATTTGAATTATGTGCCCTGTTGTGCAACTTGTGTGGGAAGGGAGGGGGAAAAAAAGACAGCAAGAGAGAAAAATAGAGCAAAAAAGAAATAAAGTTCAAGTGATAGCTACCTAACTGATCGTCAATATCTGTCCACAGATCTGAAATATAGAATATCTGGTCACCATCCAAGAACATGCTGCACTAGAAGACACCTAAGGTAAAACTATTCTTGAATTTATGATGCTGGATTTTTTTCTCCAAACTAGCTTTGAAAGGATACTGACCTAAATATATTAATAGGGCACGTTACTATGTGATGCATACAATAATTTTAGAAACTGGGTTAAATATTTACCAGGTGATATAGGTCTGCTAGAACTTGGTGAGGGTGTATAAGGGATAGGACTGGACACAGTGCGAGGTCTTAATCCTTGTGCAGACATCTCATTAAAATATCTAACAAAAAAAGGCAAAGAATAATTAGATCAAACCTTTTAAAATGTGCCAAGTTTTAAATGCTTCACTGTGATTTTTTTCAATTCCCATAAGAATCACATTAGGAAGTCATGACAGGAACTCTTGTCATTGCTGACACTGGCTTAACTTTCCATGGAAACAGCTGGACTTAGGCATTTGCAGTTAAAACCATACAAGTTGCATATGATTAAATAGTATATATTAAGGTCAGAGATGTAAACCATGTCATCCAATCTGACCCATTCTACATTCTTGCACTTCACGCATCATTTTCTACATTGAACTCAAAAGCTTGGTTGACTGGAGTGTATCTTCCAGAAAGGCATTCAGCACTAATCTGAAATCATGAAAAAGGGGGAAGAAATCATTAAAGTACTAATATTATGTTCCAACAGCTGATCAGCCATAGCATTAAAAACATGTTCCTGTTTCTTACTTAATCCCTGTGGTCCCAACATTTAGACATTTGCTCATCCTGTCTTCTGCCACTGGAAGAGAGTGACACTTTCAACCAAGGACCATCTCATTAAAGGTACTTCCAGGCTGTGTTGCAAGACACGTCCCACACTTCACTATGATAAACTGAACAAATCAGAACCTGAGGTAAGGCATTTTTCCCCATCTGTAATAATTTTAGTCATCTTTATTTGTCCTTCATTCGCTGACTACACTGAAGCTTCTTCACAGATATCAAGTGCTACATAAAAGGATAAAAAGTAGTATCAATTGCTCCTACTTGCCACTTACTGTTTTTATCTCAAGAGATTTTTTGGTTTTTTTTTCCCCACAGCACTAGGCTAGCAGTCTCAGGTTGAGTTGCTTAGCCACTCTCCAATTAGATTTTTCAGTCACTCTCTAGATTAGATGCCCCCTTGCTCACCTTGTCCATGTGGCTGCAAATCAGTGCACGTGGGTTTATATTATTAGGTTCAGCTGTGCTTCTCTACTGGGCACAGCAGGCCAGGTTTGGTGCCTAACAGCCTTGTTAAACCTAACTCTTACTTGTCTCCTCTTCTACCAGTGTGTTCTCAGGAATTCTTACTAGCTGCATTTATTTTCCCATCATAATAAAAAAAAACCCAGTAATGTGGAACAGCATTAAAATTACTCCTATTTGATGGAACTCACAATGACTACTTTGAGGTCTGTCCATACACTATTTGAAACACATTTTGATACTGCATCTTGCTTATTTTTAACCAGAATATTCAGAGTTAACAAGCCACATGCCCTAGCACAGGCAGTACACTGTAGTCATACCATAATTGGTTTGAATTTAGGTAGATCAGGTAATAAAAGTAGCTGCAATAGAGAACAACAGAAAACTAACGAACTAAAAAAATGAGGGTTTAATTAAATATCCAAGTTTTTAAAAGAGCTACCAGTGGCAAGATTAGTGAAACTGAACCTCTGCAACACACAGTAAGTTCCAATGCAGACCAGAGTGTGTGCTCCAGCAAGACAGCATCACTGATTTAATCTCCTTGTATTCCACACAAACGGAGTTTCCTCTAAGCCATCCCACTACTTGGCTCAGGTGATGTGGAACAGCAGCACTCCATTAGCATTTGTCCTGGTTTCAGGTATTACCCTTCTACTCCAAAGAACAGGATGGAGGATTAAGGCAAGGCTATTGCTGTTCTGGAGAAAGAGGCTTTGGGAGAGCTGTGTCTTTTACATTCAGAAAAGCATCTTCATCTACCTTTAGCTACAAGCAACAATTATTAGCAGCTAACACAATACAACTGAAAGAAATGGATAGCTGATCCATTACCACCATCATTTTTAGGAAGCTGACAAAAATTGACATTTTAAAATCATTATTGCACGTAAGTTCCACGACTATTTTGACTTCTCAGGCTAAATACTAATGCCTGCTTTGTCCTTCACTTTGCTTTCTATTACTTACACTGCAAATACTTGATTTGCAGTTATTCTGTCAGGCCTTTGTAGTACCAAAAAAATCAAACATGACAATTTCTTAACAGTTCAGAATAGTTAATCGAAATTTCCTGTATTTTCCTGGTTACCACTACTTATAAGTGGGCATTAAAAATTATTAGGATACTCTTCAATTTTAGATTAATACTGGTAATTGTCATAAATTTAGATTTTGACTATACTTCCATTACACTGTAAATCGTGGAAGAAAAATAAGCCTAATAAGAAAAATATTCAACCTCAGAATCCTCTATTTCTAACAATTTCATTTATATAGCATTTGCTACAGCTTAATACCAGATGCTAATGCAATATAGGCCAGGTTGCCTTGGTGTTCCATTAGAATGAACACACTACTTTGAGCTTTAAGGGTACTCCTTGCCACAAAATTTCTGGTACTTTGTTTCTGGTAAATTACATCTAATAACAAATATATTAAGGACCCAAGAGGAAACAGAAATCTCTTAGTATCAGAAAAAATACACAGCATAGAGTAACTTTTTTATTTATTCCAAAGGACCACCATAAATCCAAAATAATATACAAGAATACAACTAAATAATGAACATTTGATAAGAAATAGGGATGTATTATTCAAAATGTATTTAAAATCCTCTTCCAAGATACAACACTGTCATATTTCTATGTCATGAGAAAACACTAAAAGACATGATATAAACCATGAAAAAAGACAATCTGAAAGGTCAGGGCAAGCAAAGCAGCTTGCAATAGAGAAAAAAAAAATCAAGGATGTTATGTTTGGACATCAAGAATAACCTAACAGCTCTGGAAATGCTTCCTCTCTAAAAGGTTTTACACAGCATTCCTTTGTATTTGGCTGAACATATTTTACTTTCTGCAAAGGAAAAATCAGGCCCAAGTAAAGACGATGTCCCTATCTCACAGAATTTCTTGCAGTTACCAGTTAGGGGCAAAACAAAGATGTTGTGATCCAATTATCCTGATTTTCAACTCCACAACTGTATTTATTTCAATATATATTATCAAATTCCTAAACAATCTTCAGATATAAATATTTTCTTCCTCTCTGTTAAAACTAATGCAATTTCTGTACAACATTGATACAATTCCTGGACTATGCTGAAATTCGATACACATATTAAACCCACATACAAGTTACTTCTAAAATTATTCTATAATATTCAAAAAGTATAAATATGGTATAAATACTGACAAGTAAGTCCAACACATCTGGATGGCCAAAAAAATACAAACCTTTCATCGTCCATTTCTAAGCTGGATTCACTTTCTGACAGTTGTCTGCAGAGAGCTTCCCTACGTTCCATTTCCCTCTGTAATTTTCTTTGAAGTCTCAAGTTTTCTTCTCTCATATGTCGCTCCTCTTCTAAGTATTGTGCCATCTTCTCTGAATCTGAAATTCATAATTTTGTTAAAAGTTGATTAAAATTCAATTTCTCAGGCAGCCAAGTATGTTGTGCCTAATTTTACTCCAACACTTCAAGATGAAGGTGTAGAAAATGTTCAGGATAGATCATTGAAAATTTTCACCTCCAAGTCATTAGTTCAAAGCCGAACTCAAAATAGTAGCTACTAAAATAAACTATTGCTTGACATCAAGTTTGAAAATAAAATGTAAGAGAAACAAACAAAAACCACTTACTAAAATTAACTTGAAATGAAAGAAAAATTGTATTAAGAAAACATTAAAACCAAGAAAATTTTAGGAAAAAATACTGATTCCTGCTCCATTAAAATAATGCTATTCCACATTTACAAAGATTTTCCTGCAATACATTGAAGAAATTATTTTAAAGGTATATTTTCAATTTGAAGGAGGAACCACAACACAAGTTCTGAAACTTCAGACTCAAACTTGTATTAAAATTGCTACCTTTTATATATTCTACAGCACTCTTTCAACTACACATCTTATCATAGAAACTGTCCAACAGAACATGTACCAATATTAAAATACTAATATTAAAATTGTATTAACGCTTAATGTTAAAGGGCAACAAGAGGTTTACCCTTTACATCAAAGGACAATTTGAGTTGTTAGTTCTAAACAAGTTCAGCAAACATCTGAACTTGTTAAATGTCTGGTATCACAGATTATTGAAAGTGATAAAGTCAAATTATGAAAAGTTACAAAGCTTTGTGACAGATTACTTAAATAAAATGGAATATATGATGAAGACTTCTGAGACATGTAGTGCATTTTGTGAGATTTTGTAATGTTGGAGCAAGCTTACAGTCAAATCCCTGACATTAACAGAACTAAAAACAATTCGTCACGCTTTGTCATCACTCCTTTATGCAGGAACCTTCAAGGTGAAGAATATTCCTGTTTTAGAAACCTGTTCCCAAACTATTAACAACATGTGATTTATCTCTCTTCTGTGGAAATATCACTTTTAAATGTAACAGTGTCACTTCTTGTACGTTATTACCATACCAAACCAGTTCCTGGAAGTGTTTCAGAAATAAAGCATGGAATACAAATATCAGAATTTCTTCAGCAGACTTCATTAAGTACTTAAGAAGAATACTAGAGGTTCTCTAATAACCATGTATAACAAACACCAATCTGAAAAACATTATTTCAGTTTCACCTTCTGCTTTCAGGCTGACACATCCACCATTCCTGCCAGCTCTGCTATTTGTACTGCAGCTCTGTTTAACCTGTTCACAAAGTGACAGAGTCCTTTTAAATCTAGCTCTTATTTTCAATATGAATTTGACATTAATGCTTTCAATTTTTTACCCTAAATCACAGTAGTTCAAAAAGAAACCACTTAAAAAATAGAGGATACTTGAAATGAAATTAATTTGCTTGGATTTGCACAAAGAGTACTTTTAATCTATGGCCTTGCTCTTGTTCTGAACTTTAGTATGTGAAGGCTGCAGTGCAGAATTTGCAAGTACAAAGATTAGCTGTCCTTATCTTCTTTTAACAGTCACAAATTATTAATGCCACAAACTTGTGCACAAGGTCTCTGCAAAAGAGCACCCTGACCCATCATCTGTCTTAAAGGAAGGCTGCTGCCTTTAGCAAGCTCCTTCTGTAAATGGAGACTGAAATATTCTAGTTAGCCTGGCTGGCCAGAAGGGAATGATACTAGCTGTTCTGCATTTGCCCCAACCCCAACTTTTCTGGCGATGTGGTGAGGTAAGTACTCACTCACCAACTGCAGTGTAACGCTACTGACTCGGAACCAGGCAGAACTGCTGACTCTCGGGCAGGAATTTTAGATTCGGCAGGAAGGAATGAAGGACTGGCACTGCCAAGTCCAAGGGAAGGTGCCAGCAGCCTCCTGGCAGCTGAGCCCGTGTGCTCAGTGCACAGCTCCTTCCTGGGAAGGCAGAGCAACAAAACACAGGTCCCACTGCTGGGCAAGGGGCCCCAGCCCTGCCCGACAGGAATGTGATGACTTCTACACAGCTCTTAGTGCTTCAAAGCCATCTTATATAGGAAAGGACACCGTATATTAGTGCTGCTACACTGTGCAACTGCTGCAGGTTGCCACAATCAATAACAAAGTGAAATTCTTACATACAGCTGACCTTTATTTTGCTAGCTGTTAATTCTTCTGAGTAATTCTTAATTTGCAACATGACTCCCACAAAGTAGGCCATTAATATGTTTTGAAAAATTTGTATGTTGCAATACTGCTAAGTTTCTGAAAAAAAAGATAGATACATCCTTTTCTAGCACAAAATAGTCAAGAATTATTTTTTTATTCTTTCACAATCCTTTTAGTAAAGCTAAAGAACCCCCTCCCAAACAGTATAAATACATCAACAATCAATAACACTGCAATTGTGAAAATGTTGTAATCCAAACCTGCCCCATTTTCCCACTTTTACCTTAAATTCAGACTCAAGGAAGTACATATAAAAATCTTACAATGCAAAGACTTCAGAAGATTTGAAACAAGTTGTTCACTCACGCTGTAACTGTGCAGCTCTCAGTTGTTTCTTTAACCTCTCCACTTCATTCTTTAAAAACCTGATATGTCTCATCATATTTTCTGGAGAGTCTATCTCCATTGATATGTCTCTGGGTGATGGTGGAGCAGATACTGGCTGGTCTAATTTCTCCTGCAAAATTCTGTATGAAAAACAGCACAAACTTTACCTTCCATTCTAATGAAAACCTCTTGTATCCCCCAGAAATTCACTGCAAGGATTCTGACAGGTATGCAGGGTTTATTTTAACTACTGTTTGAGGGGAGAAAAACTGGGCAGGAGTTATAGTTTAGTTTTTAAATCAAATAAAAAAGGACAAATTTGTTGTCCTAGTACAGAAGAATTTTCTAACATATTCAGGCACTGACATTTCAAAATATTACAACATATAGTTCAAGAAAAACAAATTTTAGACTATAAATAGTTACCTCAGTTTTGGCCTCACATGCTACTTATTACACAAAACTTTTGCTAAGAAAATGCATTTAATCTCTCATAAGTTTTTACATTTATGTTTTCGGAGAAAAGAAACATAGTGAAGATTAATGATGAGTAAAATATGCCTATCTTGAAACACAGGCTTTTCTGCATTTCACCACTATCAAAAGAATGTCACAGGCATTTTCTGAAGGGCAGTAAAATAAGACTCCTTTTTTTTTTCCTTTAAATTTCCAAACAGAAAGGTATTAAGGTGTTCCATATAATCAAAGTTTCAAACACTTCAAATAAATTCAGGAGTAATGAACTTCTGTTATGAAATAAGCACATGGTAAATTATGATTTTTGGAGGTAACATAGGGGTATTTTCCACCCTGAAAGCATGAAACTTTAGAAGGAACATGTTGATAGGCCAGTTCCAACTGTGCCCTGAAGAGCAGGGGCAGCACTAGGGAAGCACAACCTTGTGCACGGTGCACTGTTGATGTGTGCCATACAAAGTACTAAAGCAGGCTCTGACTCCAGCACAGCTCCTTGCAGGGAGGGGCACAGTCTGAGATAATCAAACCAGAAATGGTTTGCCTTAAAGAAGGCTTTAAGTCTAAGATACACAAAAATCCTACCAAAGGCTCATCCTGCTATGGATTTACCACTGCTGAATGACACATGTAGCTCTTCAGAGCACCATCCACACAGCAGGGCTCTGTAAAATAAAACTACAAAACCTGCAGTTCATTTAGGCTCAGGTGTTTTCTGAGGCCCCAGCCAAGATTCAGAGGGTCACATTAACATAACAATGAACACATTAAAAAATAAGGTATTAATAATCATTAATCATTATTCTCTCCTACTTCCTCCCCAAACTGAGTTCTTGTTATAACATTTAAGAGATGGTTGCTTTCATACATATTTTTAATTTTAGCTGTTCCAGTAATATAAAGAGTCACTGTCTTAACTTCTACTAAAGAAGCATTGGGAAGTCTCAATGACATGAGTGCACACCACTGAGAAAAAGCTGAAGTTTTCTTTAAGCAGACAGAGAAAAAACAAGAGCTTCTCCTATAGCAAACACAGTAAAATACCATGAATTTAAAGTGGACCACAAACCAGAAGCTTTAAAAAGAGGCTATCAGCAGGTGAAAAAATTCAATAAATTCCTTCAAGCTTTCTCAGGTAATTTCTTATACTGGTTAGTTTTATCTACTTTAAGCAATCAATGATGTGGCATCATGCAAACAAGGAACTTCCACGTTTTCACAGATTAGATAACACTTGTGGAACAGAGATTAACATATTTAATCCAGAACATGCTGTATTAAAGACCTCTCCCATAGTAACAAGTGCACTGTAACAAGACAAACCGTTTTTCTGCTTCAAGCTTATCCATCCTCTTCCAGAGACGATTCACTAGTGCTTCCTGTTCCTGTTCCAAAGTATTTTCAAGGTCAATCTTCTCACGTCTTAGCTGGAGAGGAAAAACAATTAGTGAAAATGACAGGCATGTATTTTGTGCAAGAAACTGTCATTAGGAAAGTTCCAACACCATTTTACATAATGCTTTACAGGAGCAAGCAGAAGGGGAAGAAGAGACAGAATTCAGGTACAATGCACAGGAAAAACCAAGAGATTCAGTAGGCGCACAGTTGTTACCTCCTTAACACATTCCTCTCAGGGAACTTGTCTCTGGCCAATAAGCAGGTGCATGAACCCTGGACATGCAGGCACTGATGACATGACAAACCTATTTAAAGACGTCTCCTATTCCATGAATCTATGAAATTCAAACTGAATTTACTGTTCACTACAGCAATGTTTATTCTTTTGAAAAGTTTTAGATGTTTTCAGTGGAAGATTCTTAGTTAAGTAATCCAGAAACGGAAGAAAAGCCATGTTTGCCTTGTGTGCCTAGGATTAGATAAAGGACATAACAAAAATAGTAAAGAAAAAGTTACATGAACTACCATAAGTGTTACTGTATCAATCCTTACTAGCAAAACAAATGGAATTCTATCTTAGAAAAGGCTTTATAAAATTAAAAACTTAGCTTGACATTAATCATGTTCACTTACTGTGTGAACAAGCATTCTTGACTCTACAACAAGTTAATAAAAGATATAATGTAGAACCTTCTACTCTAAAGTTAATAAAAGAAGATATAAAGTAGATCAACATATGAACAAACCTATTAGTGTTTAAGTAGAAATACAATGCAAGTACTATTAAGACAGGAGAATATTAAGAGACACAGCTGATCTTACTCTGTAGCAGTATAGCTGAACTCAAAAAAGTTGTCAATAACGCAGTATTTGGGAACAAATCAGCACCTTTACAGGTGGAAAATAGCATGGAAGCATTTTTCCAAGCCAAACCTTAGTTAGCACTACTTTCCTCAAAAGTAATAAATAATCTCACATTAGAAAATGGAAAGACTGAAACCAGAATTAAGTGATTTCCATTTATTACATCACTGGCTGAAGGGCTATTGAAGCATCTAAATCTGTAAACTATTAGTGTTAACCACTAAATTAATACTGAGAAACCCAAACAAAATATAAACTTACACACTTCAGATACCAGTGCAAGTTTAATGAATGTACAACTTTCTCATTTTAGGTTAGAGGAATTAGTTACTGTGAGCAGAAGCAGACATATGTTGATGAGTAATAGGGAACATACTTAGAAAGAGAAACACAGTCTAGCAAATCTTTCCATGTCTGAGTTTCCAGATGTACATTAACAGCTCAGGGAACCTACATCTCAATAAAAGAGAAGTCAGAAGCAACATGCTGCAGCCTCCTTGTGAGGAAGATGAGAATTTGGATGCTGACCAACACTTCATTCCCCACACAGCTGGAGGTGTAGGCAGGAAAGCAAAGGGCTCAGCCCCAGGAGCACAGGGTTCTCTGCCTCAGGGCTCCTCAGCCAGTCTGGCCAATGCTTGAGCTGGGAACGTCCAGAGGGAATAAACCACAAAAAATGTCCAGGGAATCTGCACACTGTGCTTCTACATTAGCAAAACCCAGATCTCTACTACATTGCACAGCTATCTAGATTATCACATGATGAAAAAAGAGTGAATGCAGGTATGACCTCTGTAGCAACGGTTTTTGCATCATTTCGATGCAGCATGGCTTAGACTCACCTACTCTTAGTCTTTTTACAGCTATGTTTCGATCCAGCAACAAAAAAACCCACAAGAACATACAGGTGAAAAGAAATCTGTATCTTTTAATGGTAGGAAGAAAAGCATGTTGGAATTTAAAGACACAGTAAATTATTTATGAGCCTGGATCTGAAAAATCTAAGATTACATTTAATATCATAGAAACTATCACCAAGGCAGTGGAATCCATTAATTATAAATCTGCTTGTAGGTGAGTGTGCACAATGGCAAAGTCAAACTATCAGCAACAATATACAAATAAGCCTTGTGTTGTGCCCTAAGGCTGCTCTGACAAAACACCAAAGAAACCAGGTGAAACACACCTAGAACTCCACATTTCCAGTACTATGAAAACATACTAGAAACAAAGACTTTCCTTTCCTGGTCCTGAGTGTTGTGCCAGTTTCTCCCACTGTCAGGATTTTAAAGCTTGAAGGAAGAACACCTTGAATGGCACCTACAGCAGAAGCAACTGCAGCATCCTGTTCAGAGCTGTGAATTCAAAGAATTTGACTTGATATTATATAGTTGCAGGTGTACTTTGAATTGTACTCCAATCAATTAATTTTTTAGAAATGTAGTAATATTCTGAAATAAAATAAGCAGGATGGGATTATGCTGAGGACCAAGCCAGCAGCTCTGTCAATACTAATGTCACCCTACAGGGGTTCAGAGCTACATTCCAATTAAACACCACTTAATTTTGACTATTAAAACCAGGTAACGCTGCTTGTTTTTCAGACCTCAAACTTCCCTTCAGAGGAATTCTAAAATTCCTTTTAACCTTCCTTACCACCCACTTGTGTTTCTTCTTACTCTCTCACACATGCACTTTACTTTAAAAGGCAGCTAAAATATCCATTGTATGTGTATTCCTGTATTATTGCTTTGTCAACTGTCTTGCCAACTTACTAACAAGCACAACTGTTCCCTCCTGAAATGGAGGTCTTCCAAATCAAAGTTGAACATGCTCATCTCTGCCTATGCCCACTATCTCAAATTTTACTTCCCTGCTTTTCATCTCCACCTTGCCTTTTGTAGCTTTAATTCTCTGCTGCTTTCCAAGAAAATATCTCCTGAAGATTTTACCATCTCATGTTCTTCTCCTTTCAAAGCAGACATAGGAGATGATTACTAGCAGTTTAGTTATTTCTCATCTCCTAACTGCATCAATTCTAGTTTCTCACTGCATGAAATAGAAAAGCAATTAAAAATAGTAACAGCAAGACCACACACACTTGGCCTCTGTAGGGCAATCCTGACAGCTATTTATTTCCTATCAGGCCACTGAACTGTAACACAGAGCATTACTGCTTGTTTTAACTGAGCCGTTCAGTTAATGAAATACTTACATGCTGCAAATTTCTTCACCATTTGCCTTCAGAGAAGAATGCTCTGCTGACTGAAGAAATTATTTCAGGTCTCATTTGACCCTGAGATCCAATTTAATTTTTATTAAGGAATAATATTCTAAGCAACCACAAATCAGCTACCTACTGATCACCTGTGGTATAAGCAGTTCAGATGAAAAAAAGCAAAGGAGAAAGAAAGAACACAAAGCATAGATAATTCATGTTCTCTGTTCTAAAAACAACATTTTAGTGAACATATGCTGTAATTATCTGCCCCCTGACTAGTGACAGATCTCAATGCAGCCCAGCTCAAAGCATTGCTGGAGTTCTCCTTCCAAGCCCTGTTTAACAGGTGTTCTGAAGATTGTGTTGCAGATCATGGCAACCTCTCTTCGTTAATTTCCTCTGTGTGCAATAAAGGCAACATGACTCTCCTCACAACTTTGGCTTCCTTCTTGCCAGGTACAGCACATGCCCCCCCAAGGCTACTGCTTCAGCTGGTTAATTAGCACAATCAGCACTTTTAATTTGTGTGAGGAAAGAAAGTATGCTGAAGCCCTAAGTAACCTGACATTTACTCGACCTTACTGTGAGAGAAAACAAAGGCATATGGTGAATTACACATAAGTCCACATGTAATTTCTAAGCAAGACTGACAGCCCAATTTTAACATCTTGACAAAGTTTTCAAAGCCAGCTATTAAAGACCTTTGTGCATCTATGCTTTTTGAACAGTATATCATTGACATTTAGATGTAGCAACACGTTTCAGATTTTATGATTTCACAAGCCTGTGTGTCCAGAACAACGAGACAAAAATAATACCATTAATATTTCAGCCGTGGCTCATGCTAACATTTCAAAGTCTACAACAGTTTAGTATGTTTAGCTTACTTTGCATTTTGATTAAGTGGCAGCCACCACCACCTTGTGGCTAAGAGAGTTATTTCAACCTGATGCTAATTTCCATGCTGGGTAAGGATTTGTTGGCAGCTTTTAATTTTTCAGTTTGTTCCATAGGTCTCTCTGTACAGAACAGTACCATGAGAATCAAGAGAATTCACTTGATCATTCAGATAGCCATTAACTAATTTATCCATGTCAAAAGAAAAAGGAGAATAATACAAAACTGGTAACAACTCAGATTACCAGCAACAAAAAAGTTCCACAGCAGAAGAAACACAGAGTTAACACACTGTATTTACACCACCTGAATTATTGGACGTGCACACGCCAGAAAATCTGGAGTCCTCTAACAAGCCTACAGGTTTCATCAGTTTGCCTTTTAAGTCAAAAGGTCTCCTACTGACAGCACTCCCAATGTCCAAACATCCCACTGAAACACAGCCAAACAAGTGGTGTTTTATCTCTGCAATCTTCATGACTGTCTAGGGAGAAAGGGAGCTGGATGTAGTCAAACTTCAAGGCTTCTGAAGAATATACACAGCTGACAACTCACAGTTTCAGGGCTGTGATATCCAAGCTGCCACCAAAAGGTGACCTAGAGCACAACTAGACCACAAACAGATCATTTGATACTGTGCTTAACACCACCAGAAGTAACAGTCTTTTCTCACCAGCAGCATGAGTGCAAGCTGATGAACAGCAACAAGCAGCATTATTTACAAAAAAGCTGCATTTGAAAGGTCACTGCTGTCCAGCAGACATGAAGGCCCACAGAAAGGCCACTAATAGATACAAGAGCCATGAAAAAAACTAATCCAAGTCTCTCATAATAAATTATGTTACTTTTCTATTGCCTTGAAAGTTGAACTAACTTTTCTATATTCTCAGTACTGCCCAGTTTCTTACATGCTTAAAACATTAAGTCACATCTAAGACAAAAGAAGGACTTGTTTTTTTCTCAGTCATATAATGGTGCAATGAAAGAGTTACCTGCTCCAGGGTGAGCTGCTTCGAAATTGTATCATTTTCCAGTTTTTTAATCTTCTTCATCAGTTTGTTCACTTGAAATTCCTGTTCCTGTTCTAAATGCTGCTCCAGTTCAGCTTTCTCATGTTGCAGCTAAAAATTTGGGAGACATGTAAATATTTTAAACAAATAAAAGCATGAACTTAGGCACCTAAAATACATTTATATACACATTTACTCCTCCTGAATGTTAAATTCTCTACTGATGCTTTCAAAACACTTCAAAATGCACAACCCACCCAACAGCCCCTCAAAAAGAAGTATTTTAAACTGTGCTGCATATTTTACAGAGCAAAGTACATTAACAACTATTAAGTCAAATCAAAATAGGTTATATACTATATACTATATATAATGCATTCTAGACATTTCCAAAGTAAAAAATCTATAATAATGTTCCATATAATAATGTTCATAATAAAGCATTATTTTAATCTAAATGCATCATCTCAAGAGCACCCAAACCACACAATGTAGGTCTTACCACTTCCTTCTCTGGGCAGCTGAAAGTTAAAAACCATGACTGAAGTCATACTAATGAAACTGCTGTGCAACGAGCTTACAAACAACTAAAAAACTTTCTAATTTATATTCCTATGCTATCAAAATCAAAGTGTCTTGATGACATAAAAATATTTCAGTATTATTTCAAGAAAATGTTATACATTTTCTTAATACTGAAGGGTTGTTTTTTTTCATTTAATGTGTCCAATGGAAAAAAAAAGTAACTCTCAAGGGTCTCAAGCACATGCAAACAAAAAACCCCCCTCATTTTGACATCAAGTATGGCTTGGAGTAAAGTCCCTCTGAGACAGGGATCTAAGTCTTCCTGTGGATAAAACACCGTGACTGGCACCACAGTACAAACACAGGAACCTGACTCAGGGAAAAGCAAATGTCACCGACAATGGTGTAATTACATCGTATTCTGAAGGTCCACTGAAAATTGCAAGCACCTTTTTCCACCTGCTTGTTTTTTCTATGCCAGTTCTTCTGGATAGCACATAACAATCTGTAAGATCACAGTGCTTAAATGTGTGAGGAAAACCTGAGGAAATGAAGAGACACCTCACAGTCAGGGACAAAAATCAAGGTTGTTGGATAGCCACAGTGAAGGAATAGACTTTGATTTTGAAACAAGCTAAAATCTACCCTTTGTTCATTCAGCTCCTTTTGCTCCTATTTAGAGACAAAATGGTCTGTGACATGCAGCCTGGCAGAAAGACCAATGGAGGAAGAGCACCAGTCAGACAGCAACTACTTGGCAATATACATGCGGGAAAAGTTTGGGGTTTCTGTTTTCAGGACTTGTCAATATCAAGATTTGATTTTCCCAATTTAAAACAAATACAAGAATAGCAAACTCTTAGAACAGAAAATACTGGCTTCATTTTACAAACAGGAAGAAAAATATTACTAACACCCCCAAAATATGTGAGTGGTGTCTGTCACTCATATAGGGTAAAATAATTTTTCCCTTTTTCTTCCTTTGATTACAAAAACAAACCAGAACAATCAAAATCCAGTTATTGATAAAACCTTAATGATGAAGAACAGAATTTCTAACAATGAGAAAATATCATTGGAGAGTGTTTCTTTTACTTAGTAAAGAGTTTTTTCCAACTGTTTTTAATTATATGCAATTGCAGTAACAATGGTTTGTTTACAGATACACCTGCCAGCTGAAGACAAGGAAAAATGTGTTAGAAAGTATCACCCTGACACCAATGTCTTACAGACCTTGAATTACATATGAAAACTGAAGGAGAATTTTCAGCCCTGTAGATTAGAGGTGGGTTTGGTGCAAGAGAGACAGTGACTGGTTTGAAGTGAGAATGGGGCTATCAAACACAAAGCTTAGCAGCAGGAATGTGTGCCTAAGCTCAGTTCTAAACAACCTTCCTTCTTTACTGTACTGGCTTACTTATGGGATAGTGGGAAGTGTTTTTATGAAGTAATGGAGCCAATGGATGAAGTTCCCCCTTAGAAAACAAACCCTTATTTACCCCCCAGACCATGACCTTATACGGTCTATTTTTAGGTATCCCCGGCCCTCAAAAGCTGTCAACGTCTTCCTTTGCTGCATCCTGAAATTCCTATTTATTAACAATTTTGTATCAGCAGTTTGCCTCCTCTTTATGTCCAAATGTTCATCAAATAATTGATAGATGAGCTGCTCTGTTTATTCTGCACAATCCCATTAGCATCCCTGAGCTGATGTATGGTATTTTCGAGAGCAGGAAGGGTAATAGCTTATGTTTAGAGACCTACACATTTTTAAAGAATTGTCAAGAATCAGACTTACATA
>VXBU01015868.1:417535-441608 GCA_013400315.1 Bombycilla garrulus | reverse complement strand
GACTTTCCTACATATTGCGGGGTCTCCTGGGGTTAAGGAGATCCCAGCATTTGTGGTGTCCCAGGCTGGGCAGGAAGACCACAACAATTGGCGTCCCAGACTGGGCACAAGACCACAACAACATACAAAACATGTCTGTACAGACATCCAATTACTTAACTTGCCTGACTACACATGCTATTATCTTGGTATGTTTTAACATCTTAATTTCAAGGACAGCTACTTGGACCTATCTGCACTTCCAAAAATATAAGGGTGTTGAAAAAAATCTTTATTTGATTTTGAAAATGACTGGTGCACAATTTAAAGTAACTGACTCTGTAAGACTAAACAATATTTTAAAATATTCTTCTTTAAAGATGCTTTGTTTCCCAAATGGTAGATTTTCAAGATTTACTACTTTCAGTTTCAAAACAGTAACTCAACACGTCCCTGTCCACCGCTGCAAGAACAGAGCCTGCATCAAAACACTTCTCACAATATTCTGCAAAATACTGCCACCATTCTATAATGACTAAGGATTGAGTATGGTATAAAACTTTTTTCCAAGCTTTCCAGAGACTTCATCAGGTAAACAAAATTATAATTACATTAAGTATACAGGAAAATACAGTAAATATATGTAAGGCTTATAAGAACCTTATCAGGGATGCATGTGATAAAAATGTTTTGTTTACTGTAAGATGCATGTGCTCCTTCATTCCTGCAACACTCAACCTAGAAAATTAGTAATTATGCAAAACAAAGCAAATTGTACATTCATTCATTTGGCTTGTAGAGGCAGTGGAAGTTACAGTTATAAAAAGATACTATTAAGTAAAGGCATGGCACCAGAAAGATAGTATTATTCCAGCAGAAACACCTTCTTTTATGTGCTATCATGTCTGTTTAGACAGTCTGGCATATAGCAAAAGGTTTCAAAATTGATTTCTTCTGATATTGCAAATCTGCTGCCAGCCTGTGTTCTCTAACAGTAATGCACATGGTGCTGAACTGGGGGATTCTTGCTGGCTGTGAGGAGGAGCACTGCAGCTCCCACATTTAAAACCTTTTAATGTTCTGGGAGCTCATTCCAGAGGCCAGGCTGAATGAGAGGCATAAGCCCCTACAATTGTGACAAAGGTCTGACAAAGCAACAAACACACAGGCATCGTGAAAAAAGTCCCTCTGCTAGGTGCCTTTCAACAGGGTAATATGGCACTGATTTTGAAACAAGCACAGAGTTGTAAATACTTGAAAATCGGAGAGAATCCAGATTATATGCAGGTTAGCAGAAGTACCTCTCCTCAGTTCCAAAATGCAAAGTTTTAGACAAAACAACAGATTCATATGCAATTTTTTCCCTTACTCATCCAAAAGGTGGGAAGCCATTTGATGTACAATGTCTGACAGTATGAATGCTGTAAATCTAGTTCCAGGTTAGATCAACATTGCCTGGCAAACCCAGAGATTAAGAGTTAATCCCAAAAAAACAGTAGAGCAACCAACTGGAGACTACTGTATTACTGGTTAAGTCATTATCCAAAGTCTGCATCTAATTTAGCTAGAATTCCCTCCAGAGCAAAGACGCCAAAAATGGAAGCGGGCATTTATGAGTTCATTATTCTCCTAATAAAGACAGAATTGCTACACTCCAGTGAGTAATGGTAAGTATCAGCACTCACAAATCTCAGGAAATTAAAAAAACAAGGAAATTATAATTATCTTACCTTCCTGGTCTAAAAAAACATTAGCCAGGAATGTTGCCCTACATCTGGAAAATGGGAAGACTATCCAGTTACAGAAAAGATATTGTAATGAACTCTAAACTGATCATGTGATGTGTGCCAATAATGCTCTCTTCCAAAACATGAGTTTGTTTGAGATATCAGGAGTTTTTCTTCTCCAATTTTTAATCTGTTGGTCTACATGGGTATAATTTCCAGGATTCATCACTGAAGAATCAAAACCTTCAGACAACAGATAAACTTGCAGAAAACAAAAACCATCAGGTATTATTTTCAGTTCTTTGCTGCTTAAAAAAAATTGTCTGCAACTCATCACTACTCTAATGTCAATTTACTAAGTCCATGATCTCTGAAGAGATGAAAAATTATTTTCATGGAAACATATGGTAATATTGAAATGTTCCCTAATTCTACAGGTAAGCACTTCAGTGGAAGGGACCATTTCTTCTCTATCTTTTATAAGCTGCCAACCATTTTATTGATGTTTAGGAGAATATATCAATATACTGGTTTTGTACTTCACAGCAATTTTATCACATCAAAGACATAATCAAGTCATGAAATGAGATCTGCATTCAGCACAGACACAAACAGAAAAGTAGTTTTAATATGAAACTGCTTGCTTTAAAACAAGTACTCCACCTGTACTGCAAGTCCTGAGCCACTGTAAAGGTATGAAAAGTCATCCAAAAGTATGGAAAACAGAACCTGCTGACCAGTGTGTGGGAAGGGTTAATAACATTTGTAGCAAATGCCATAAACAGAAACACCAATGGTGCAAATGCACAAGCCACAAAAGTTTCAGCTCTGGCCTTGCAGAGGAGCGCTGATATAACCCTTATCTCCTCTGTGCACTGAAGTTTTTAGGGGACCCTCTAAGCAAGAAATTCCACACCACTGACCTTGCACAGGCAAACCACCAACACCACCAGCAAGGATGCTGATAGCTGCTCTCTTTTTTAAGTTACCTGGGTTATTATTCAGAGAGGACAAACTCACAATTTACTTTCAAAAATTGCTACCTAATGGTGCTGTGATTACACAGCTTCAGGATGAATACTTTGGAACACAGGTGCATTTATGAATTGATATATCTTAAAATCTTCTACATAAGCATGTTTATCAAAGGCTAAATGAGGCTTACATGAAATGAAATCTAAGGCTGCAGGTGGTGGTCAGAATTTTACCTCTACACTCTCGTAGTTATGGCTATACAGCTTTTTCTTTTAGCAGAAGCCTGCAGCTTGCCTGCTGAAAGCCAGGTAATATTTATGGGATTAATTTATTGCTGAATGCACAACTAAGGATTTGCTCCAGATGCTGTATGAAAGGCGAGAATAACTCCAGGTTTATGTCTGCATTCTGTTTCAGATGTTTCTCTGCAATTTTCTCTCACCAATGAGAATGAAGTTGCACTTGTTAAAGGTTTCCAGCAGACAAACAGCACAACCCCCTTGCATTGTTTCATACATAACAATGAGCCAAGCACCCTCTTGGCCATTTTGAGAACAGTAGAGTGGTATCTTTTTCTTTATATTGGGGCAACTGTCAAAGGATAGTTTGTGAAAGTCCATAGCAAAAAAAGAATAAAAATAATTGTACTTTTAGGTTGACAAGAAGTTTATATTTCTCTTTGCAATGTGTGAACCTATTTTGCATAATTTTAGCAATGCAAGAATGCTAAAGACAGTTAAAAAAAAACCTGTTAAGACAATCCCATGAATTCTAGGGAAAAGGCTAAGCATATTTGAAGCAATTACTTGATACAACAATTTACTTGCTGCAGAACTTTGTGGTACAAATTTGTATGCAAAATCATTATATGACTTCAAAACCCTTCAAACATGACAAGAGGAATCCATGCTTTTACTTTGAAAGTCAGTTTTAGTTTCCTCTTTATGATGTATAGTACAGTCCCACATAGCCTGGGTTCTGTAACAGATTTCTTCATCTCCCTTTCACTTAAACAACATTGCTCAATGTACCCATTTCTCCCTTTATTGCAAGAGACTTCAGTGGAAAGCTTTTCTATAGTGATATCCACATCTTACTTCAATTAGAAAAGAACAGTTGATACCCGTATTTTACTGCCATCTGCTTCTCTGTTTTTAATGAAAATGTATGGCTTAGAAACAAACATGTCTCTTAGTCAGAAAGATTCTTGTTAGTCCTCAAGAACAGTCAAGGGGAAATAGCAATACCAACTAAGGGGTATTTTATCTTGCTACTGAGCTTCCTGTGTGATAACAGGCACCAAAGAGAGAGAAGGCCCAGTTTTTGGGAACAAAAGTGCCAGATGGGATTAACTCTAGTGGTGTTTCCAAACACTGTATTTCCTAACTTCAGGGAGAAACATGCCTTCAGTCTCCAGCTGCAGAACACAGCAATGCTTACAACATACAGATTAGCTTCTTTTAAAGTGACTAGTTTTTCATGACAAAGCTTAGAACTAATGGCATGAAAAAAGCTCAGGCAGATCATCCTAAACACTCCCCTAACTTAGTAACCTGTCTCCTACAGGGGCCAAAAGTAGGTGTTTAGGCAAGACTGTGAGAACATAGCAACAAGGTAGAACACTTAACTATAATACTTAACCATTTTTTTAAGAATTAGCAACTTGGGTAATGGAAAGAACTTCCTCTGCCACAAATTGTCCCAGCATCTTCAACTTTTTACTTTCACCATCAAACTGATGTGTTTTCATTCAATAGAACCAGTGGTTTTGTTACAAGGATGGACAAACTTACAGAAAAGGTTTCCTTCAAGCATTGCTGAACATTCTTGTATATAAAGTTTAATATTTCAGGACTCATGTTAAGTATCAAATACTCCGGAAAAGAAAGTGTGTTTCACTAACATTTTAAATTAATCAGTAACTCTTGTCTGGAAGACAGGTGATGTTACTGCAAGCTACACACATTTTTTGCATCAGTATACAAACTCAGAGGTTCCCAAAGCTGAGTTCGAAGACGCAAACTTTAAATAAGCAACATGTTAAAAAAAAAAAAAAAAGTCACTCACTACACTTCTTGTACTTTGCTTTTATCAAGTGTCAGCTTTCCAATCTGACCAGTTCCCTCAAAGTGCAGTCACACAAAACACACAAGCTCAGTCATCAGTGAGTCCTGAGGCTCCTGGGAGCAACATTAGTAAAGGCACCGATTACCTGCATCAGTTTTCTTGAGAGCTCATTAGTGAGAAATTCCTCTTCCTTTTCATAGTTTACTGCAAGTGTTTCTTTTTCTTTCTGCAGAGCTTGAATCTTCTTAAATAGAGTATTACTGATGAATTCCTCTTCTTGTTCTGCCCTTGCTTGCTGTGAAATAAAGACACAATTTTGAGAAAAAAAGGAACAAGTTTCCTTTCAAAAAAGCTGCAATTATTCTGTTCCCCCTTTAAATGTCTATCATCCTGGAGGCCTGTAGGCTGGACCTAAGTGCTGAGTGCTTGCTACCAACCCCTTTTATAACATTATAGCACTTTTTTTTTCAACCTTTTAACTTGAGAAGCTGCACTGGTGCTTTAAAGTGGCCTCCTCCCAACCAAACGCACAAACTCCCCAACCTTACAAATTTTGTAAAAGCATTACAGATTCACCTATTTTTACCTACTCTATGCCTGAAAAGGAACTGTCTGAATGTTCTCCATTGCAAGATGAAGCACAGCTCAGACTGCTGCATGCACCACTGTGCCTCCTTTTCCCTTAGACTGAGCTCTGCTGTCCAGAAGTCAAATAATGCTCCTCTTCCTTCACCCTGATATGCAGAGCTACAGGCAGCATTGCTCCTCTCACAGGAATTCCTACCCACCACCAGGAAAACAGGTGTGGTACTCCCCACAACTGCTACTCCACTACATACAATAGCAACTCACAAAAATGCCATGGGGTAGCTTTACCCCAAGCTACTCTGGAAATCTTCCCCATGCAGAACTACTAGAGGTGACAATTTCCATTTCAGCTTAATGCTAGCACCCTGAACTGCTCCACAGAAAGCCAGCCCGGAATATTGTTCTCTTGCTTTCCCTACAGTTCAGATGTTTGTGTGTTTTTTAAGCATGAAGTTGATACATGGAACATAAAAGTGATCTTTTGTAAGCCTGCTCTGAAAGACCATGAAGGATATTTCTTATGGGCAAATGAATGATCACAGCTACAAACTGGTGGAGCCAGCTCTTAATGCCACAGTTCAAAGCCTAGAACAACTGAATGACAGAAATAGTATATTTAACCAATGAGGCAAGATAGTGTTAGGAGTGGTTTTATTCCCTGCAATAAAATCCACCACTTCAACTGCACATATGTGATTTGCCCTGATGCTAATAAAATTACACCAGCTTATAGCTTATGCAAACACTCTGCAAGCTTTATTTCAGTAAACTGAGAAGAAAATTTAAGAACTGAAACAGACACATTATGAAAGCTTATCTTCCATAATCTTCTGCCCAAAATGTGCCAAAATAACAATCTCTTTATACTTATTGTACACTGGAAAATGCTTGAAAGATTTCATTATGTCAGTAATCTTTTAACTAGAATGATACATTCCCTAGTGGTCCAAGAACCAATTACTTAGACACCTTCAATGTCTAGGAGAAAAGTTAATTAAAGAACGTTACTGTCTCTCAATTTGGTGAAGCAATAGGACAATTATGAATTTTCCTCATGGTATAACCAATATCATAAAATCTAAAGCAGTGGTTTGGAAACTTGTCAGTTGAGTCGTCCTTCCATAAAGTCCCTCTATTCACATCTTCATCTCTGCATTCTTGTGTCTTCTCCAATGTCTACTGCTTAATTTTCATGGCCCTTTCCTGCTATCTATCTGCCCCCACCTGCCTTCTCCCTGTCACCACCAGAGCTGGCACTAACCAAACCTGAAAAAAAACCAAAAACAGAAAGAAAAGAAAAAGGTCAGGCAAAGTTTGCTGGCTTAAGCAGCTTAGGTCCTGCACAACACCACCTCTCTAATGTACTGCATCTCCATGGCAGAGAACAGCTACTCCAGCATGTTCAGCAGTGGTATTATTACCTGTCACATCAAGAAAATAGAGAGTTGTCCAAGAGGTCTGAAGAAATGTTACATTGTCAGCTCATATGAATTAAAACTCCTGGTAACTGATCTGAATAACATCATCTATCAGCTTCTAAATGTGGCTTTACTTAGAGCTACTGACCATCTTATGTCTTCAGAGACATACCAGAACACAGTAAACAAGTCAAATTGCAAGGGCTCATTGTCCTCAAATCATTAAAATTCATGCATACTGTTCCAAAATCAACTCCTCCACTGCCTTCACTACATAGGATTTCTACTTGTGTCTCTTTTTCAATGGTTCAGACAATAGAAGACAGTAACACAGACCAAGCTTACCTAAAATTAAATTAGAAAGCACTTGGTTCTGAAAAACAAAAGAATGAGGGTGTTTCTTTGATTTCTATTCATCTGTAACTTGCACAGATTTGTTCTGCTCATGCTTTGCACCAGTCAAAAGCTCTAAAATCACATTATTATAGCACCGAGCCTGCACAACACCGTTTGCCAGATCCTGGTGTCACATTAACGATGGTGCTCAGGCCAACAGGAGCGCAGGCTGCCAAGATCCCCGTCCCTGCCAATGTCCCTCCTTTGTGCCCACATGGGAGCTCATGAGGCCAGGCAGCAGGCCAGCACAGGCTGAGGAGACACCCAGAAATGAAGCCTTTCCCTTCCTCCTCCCATTTTCCTTTCCTGCATCTGCTTCCCCAGCTGGCGTGCCACACAAGCGGCGTGCTGGCACGCAGGAACAGGAGCCAGCGGCCCCAGCTCGTACCTGTTCAAGAATTGCTCAGTGCCCACAGCGGGCAGAGCCCTGGCCCACAGGACCCTGGCGGCTCAGGGGAAAGGCTGGCCAGGATTAAATCTGCCTCCCTTACTCAAAAAATGCATTTCTCAACTGAACAGCAGCAACCCTACATTTCTACAGGAGAACTGCAAGCCCCAGATATCCACACAGCACACTGAATATTATGTCCATTAAACTACCCAAGGGTCAGCACTTTCCACACAAACATTTTAGCTGAAAAACATCAGACCGTAATTTAGACTAGGTACAAAGCACATAATTCATTCCCATATTTCTTCCAAATTTCTTACTGAAACTTGCCCTTTATCTTGTTACTCATTAATTGGTGATAGGTAAATTATCTCAAGTAATAGGATAGTTCATGTTTACCTTAATATTGCCTAAAATCTTGAAATGTTACTCATTTAGCCAATAATCAAACTGATTTTTCTGGATGCGAACCCACTGTTTTTCCAAAGGGATAACCTGTCTTAATTTATTAAGTATCTGTATTAGAAAAGAGGCTTGATATCATCAGCAGAAAAAAAAGAGAAACACAATACAGAAATCAGAAACGCTAGGTCTTCCACAAGAGCATAGAATTCTTGGTTGTCCTCTCTTATCTATAGCACACGTGACATGCAAAAATGCTAACAGCCATTTACTCTGCTCTGTGTACCATATTACAAAATAAATTGCTAAGGCACTGAGTGATACAAAATGGTAACACCTGATCAATCAATCTCTGGAAACGTGAAACAAGCAATCTACTTTCATCACAAATTTTCTGCATAACAACAGACGGCTATCTCCTATGTCTCAAAACTCCTTGCACAGCTAACTCGGAGCATTCCATGGATGCATCCACTAAGGAAAATGTCTAATTATTGTGGTCAAGACCATAAATGCAAGGGCTATCATGTTACTTCACAGGAAATCAAGAATAAAGACAGAGATAAAAAGTACCTCATGCATATAAACCACAAAAAACCCTTACATTTTTGAGGAAGAAAAATGCAATTATTTTTATTGAAAAAGCTTGTGCAATCCTGATCATTAGTAGAGCTATTGCATGAAGTGTTGTAAAAATCTGTCTTTGTGAGCTTAAATTCCAAGTAATTTCAAAAGAACTAAGAAACATATTTGCCATAAAAACATAAACTTTAGAGAGTAATGAAGTATGTCAGGAAGTGAGCTACACTAAAGTTCTTTTTCCACCTGCTGCATATACTACCATAAACTGGAAGGTTTGACATTAAAATATTTTCCTTCTCTCAGTTCTTCTTGCAAAAAGACCATTAGCAGAGCATGTTCACACTGCTGAATTTCCCTCTGCTCTCTTGGTTCTAGCACAAGCAGCATCTTCTGTTTCTGGTGGGATGCTCTTTTTCTGTATCACTGCACCATACACTGACCACACCGCTCTAGTGGTATTGTATTATAGGAAGCAGCAAAATCTAGTACTTCTGATGAGACATCAGCTTAAACAAATAAACTGTAACAACAACAAAAAAACTTTCAAAAAAATCCCATCCCCCCCCCACCACTATCTCTTCTAAAAGCCTTCCTGAGATACTGCATAGCAAGCAAGTTCAGCAATCCAATTAATACCTACTCTGTAGCCACTATCAGCACATTATCAGTGACCTGACATGAACATGTTCCTGCACCACAGTGTCAGGTGCTATTTCAGACAATTTTAGTAGTAAACATTTCACAAACTGCTCCAGGCACCTACACTCAACCACCTGCATGGCAGATGCCAAGCATGCCCAGCCTGCATCACCTGTCTCCAGCAGCTTCCAGGGTAGAGGTGACACAAGATTTCAGGGGATCTTGTGGGAAACAGCCTATCAAGCATTGTTTTGATCTAATTCACTCTTGAAGGTCTTTTATGTCAAGAGCCACCATGACTTCTTTACCTTTCATCCAACTTCTCCTGGTGCAGTTCCTGCTGACAGGGCCCTGTGGGCAATGTAACCCTGTAGATGGAGCTGAAGAGCATTTTAATCTGACACAAGAAACTCAATCTTTGCTACTGAATATAGACTGAAGGGTTGGGACAGCTTGAGGAAGAGATGATCTCAGTCACTGCATGTTACACTGATACTGTTCCCTTACAGGAGAAACCCCTACAGTGTAGCGATTTTTTTCCTACAAACCTTCCAGCTGCACCTGAAATGACCACATGCAATGTGGTGCATGCAATGTGCCTTACACACAAGGAGAAACATGAAACACCAAAAAACCAGAAGTCAACAGCAACTCAGAGAACTCCCACTACTGCCAACTGTAGCGACTGCTCAGCAGCACATTCCTGGCTGTAAGGGCTGAAGGACAAGGAATTCCCACAAGGAAGTCCCAGTAATGATGTGGGCACAGCTTTCCCCTCACCCAAGGAAAGGTATTTCTTTCAGCTGGGTGGCCTGTCTGAGAGAAAAGAGGGAATGCTCTTGTGCTTGAAGTGGTGAGCTGGAATACAACTTCTGTGGTCAATTTGTAGTGTGATTTCCTGTCTAATCTGTGACAAATTCCCCGGGTAATTTCCTCTGTTCTGACATAAAAGTACTTTTTTTTTTTTTTTTCCCCTTCTTTAAGATGAATTTTCAGGAGAAAGAGAGCAATAGAAAGAACCATGCATTTTTATCTTTGGGCATACAGTATCTCCTAGAAGCCCCAAACAAGCAGTAATACCTTTGAATGGTTCCTTCAGGACCACAATCTGCCAGGCTGATTTGTTTTTTTTTTAAACACAGACTTGGCAGTGGANTTTTTTTTTTTTTTCCCTTCTTTAAGATGAATTTTCAGGAGAAAGAGAGCAATAGAAAGAACCATGCATTTTTATCTTTGGGCATACAGTATCTCCTAGAAGCCCCAAACAAGCAGTAATACCTTTGAATGGTTCCTTCAGGACCATAATCTGCCAGGCTGATTTGTTTTTTTTTTTTAAACACAGACTTGGCAGTGGAGGAGGAAAGCTTTTTTTTGGTTGGTTGGCTTCTAAAAACAAACAAACAAATAAACAGACACCACCCTCTGCACTCCCCCTCCAAAAATCACAAACTTCCCAAAAGTTATTTTCCAAATACACTAAGGAAGAAAGAAATTCATTATTAAAACTCATCCTGAGAACTTCAACTACTCTAAACATTACCTACTGTGTAGCATTGCAGCCACTGAAGCAGAACTGCTTCAAAGCACAAGTCCTATTATATTACAGCTATTCAACAGATGAGTTCTGCTGCAAGAGGAGACAAAAAAGATATCTGTTTTTTATTATAATAACACAATTTATTACTGCAATAATAAAGGAATACCTTTGTAATAAGCTACCATTTAAAGCATTAAAATACACTTCCTTTTAATCTCCATGTATAGCCGGAAATTCTCTGTCCCCCTTCATCCATCACCCCCCTCCTTTTTAAAAGGTGAATTAGGTTTTGGCCAGACATGTCAAAACGCCTCTGTCACAGCACTCCTGCTGCCAGCTCCAGGCACAGCAAGCTTTTCCCTCGATGCCTACCAAGTGATCCAACATATGGCCACACGAATCCACAAGGGATGCAGACTGACTAGATAAATGAGCTGACTCAAACAACAAGAAATACATTTTTCTCCCAAGTCAGTTTTAACCACGGTCAAATGTTTTCAGCTCAGCATCGCTCAAGCAGCCTTGTGGGACCTTCTCTCAAAAACTCAGGTGCATACATCCTGTGGTTTGGGAAGAGCACTGAGAAAAGCCCTCAAAACTGACCAGTTTCCTAAACACAAAAGTCACTGGTATTCTTTCATGTGAAATAACTTCTTAGCATCAGCAATGAAATAAACTGTTTGATAGTATATGCAATCCCATTGTACACACTTCTTTCTCTGCATTTTATGTTGACCTGAAAGTCTTGCACAACTGAAACACACAAGCGGTAGAAATGAAATAAGCAAGTTATGAAAACAAGCTCATTTGACAAGCATAAATATTTATAAAATTAATGCATTTGGCTAATTACAAACTAAGCATAACAAGTTATATGGATTTCATAATTAGTACAATCAATTCCTGAATTTACTTACATAATTGAAAAATAATTTAAACAGCTTTCTTCAAAACAGGAAAAAACCCAGTATACTCCCTTCCAGAGTTTTTTATTTTATCAAAATACAGGCATTAAGTAGCTAATAAAAACACAGCATGTGAAAAAGCCACATTTTCTGTGACCAACAAAATGTCAAAATAGGGCCTAGAAAAATATATCAATAACTTTCACTGAGCAGTTTAATCATGACCACATATGGCTATGCAAGTCTTAATGTAAGTAAAGATTATATGGTAATAAAGCACCATAAAGGAAAAAGTATCAGGGCTGTACAGGCGAACGTTAAATACTTCCTATTCTGAATACTCAACATGGCAACCTTAAGAATCTGACTATTCATTAGAGCATGCTTTATGGCTCTTATTTTTCATTCACTTAAACATCATCATGTAGAACAAGCTCCCAGACGGTTATCAGGGCTGGAGTCTCTGCTTCCAGCACACAAGAGCTGTAACCTGAGCCAACAGAAGTCACAGGCCAAGGCAGGAATGATCCAGCAGGAAAATTAAATCTAGCCTGCAGACCTTTCCAAATGGCTCTATTTCATGAGGTCCTTCCTCTGTCCCACGGCTTCACAGGCACCACACATTTCCTACACTTGCTGCGTTTTCAGCAGCACTGATTTCCAGTGCATGTGTAACGTAAGTATAATGCATGTAAGCACAAACAAACCCACTGCCTCTAAGTCCTCAAGTTCACTGCATACAAGAAAATACCGCTTCAAAATACACATTAAATAGTCCTCTGAAGGGCTGTAATGACTGCACATACAAATATATCTCCTCCAAAAGATGAGCTGCTTCACCAGGGACTTCCCCATCTTTGCTAGTTTGTACCCAGACGAAGATTTACATTGACAGAGACAGCCAATATGGAAAATAACAGCTACACAGTCATATCAAACACTGAACCAAACTTTGAAATACCTCTCTCTATTAATCCTTCACTGATGACTACTAGAAATAATTTTTTGCTTTACTCTTTGACTTCTAGTTGCACTGCTGTTTTACTGCTGGATTTTTTTGTGCTGGAAATAGTTTGCTAGTTAATCAATAGTGTAAAACAAATGGAAAACAGAAGCATGTGGAACAGGTTTTGCTTTTGCTCAGCCTCAATATAAAAATGCTGAAAAACATCACGAAGATGCTCATGTACACATAAGGAGATTTGTAGTTTTATGTTCTGTTTGTCTGAATTTTCAAATGCACAGACTTGTCAATGTGAAACGTAGAAAAAAGATCATATTGCTCATAGCTAATCTTGCAGCACACACTGTTTTGTTGGAGGTGCTGTGCTTTAATAATTTTCCACGGCCTGTGTGATCATTGGAATAACCATCCATTTTAAAATGCTGTGGTTTGTTCAACCTGCTTCTACGATACTCAAATTTAATGAAATCTGGTTGTTATGTGACTTAGAAGCTAATAACAACAACTTAAATCTCAGCAACACCACCATTATTACTAGAACCTGGAAGGAATGTAGCACCCCAATACAAATTATTTTGATATCAGATGTCTAATGCATAAACACTTCTTAAATTAATGTATTTTAAATGTTTTTAGGCTATTTTCTGCCCACTGATAAATCAACATCTACCTTCAATGTAACCAACCACACATTAACTAGTTCGCTTTGCTGGACTGACCAATTAGGAAAATCAAAACTGCACACTCCCAATATTTCAGAGCAGGTACAGCAAAATAATTAGCAGAAGAGTAGACTACTAGTGACTAACTTAATACCCAGCTTCTGTTCAGAGGTATGTGGGTGCTAGGTAACAGGCAGTGAGTTATGTTCTAAAACAACAAACTTCTGCTCAAAACGCAACCACAGCAAACTCCTGTTACGAGTAGCTCTGCAGCCACAAGTGTTTCTCTGCTCAAAGGCATAAGAGCACAAGTTAAAGCAGGGAACAGAGATTTAACAGTCAGCCCCCCAAATAACCTTCATGAAAATCCTACTTCACTTCATGTAGTCAGGTAACTCATTGCAAACATGTAAATATGAAAACCATGTTTTTCTTCATCGGAGTACATAATAAGAGTTGAATGATAATTCTGTTATACCCAGAGCATGTGCCACACAGTGCCACCAGCATACCACAGGTATTAGCAGCAACTGTCCCTGTTCCCAGGAAAAGACTGCAAATTTTCTCACTTGGACTGGCTCCTGAGCACCAACTGCCTGTGTATTCATCATCCTCCCCTTCTAGGTAAAGTAGCTTTCAGCACTTGTAGATCCTTCTTACAAGTGTGTATAACCTCTAGTATATCTACATCAATCAACCTGTCCTCTAAGGTTTTTAAAATTAGGGATAAAGACATTTATGGGGTTTTTCAGACTCCACATGCTCACCATGTAATTTCTTAATTTTCTTTAAAACCCTTAGACTTTTTTTATTTGGTGGTGGAGAGGCAGGAAATGGGACTGCTGTTGGATTTTTGTTTGTTTTATATGATGAATTTAAATACAACTTAGGTAATCATTAGGAATAGCAATGTTTTTCCCTACAGTAGCAAGGTGCCCTTAGCCACTCACTCAACACAAATAACCTCCTAAGAGGGTTAAAATCTCCCCTAGTTTCATCTTACACACACTGATTTCCCAGAGAAACACTTTCACAGTGATTAACAAGAGCTGAGGTGAAACTTGTTATTAATTATAATCATACCTTTTCCTAAACCAAACTAAGATATTCACAAAGTGAACACAACACTGGACCAACTCACTGTTAAGGAACATTAGCTTGAGCTCCGTTATAGAAAAAGAAAGTCAGTGAGTAGTTTTTTGTGCGTTTTTTTTTTTTTTTTTCCTTCTCTACAGTGTGGATATCTTACAGTACCAATCACTGTATTCCAAAGAGCAATCTCTTTCCAGGCTTTCAAGGCAAGAAACAAATTTATCAATGTACTGTATGAAAATATGATGAGGAATATGAAAAAAATACATCCTTTGCCTTTGTATTCTCTGTCTCGGGCCCCTAAAAATAGAGATTTGCAGGATGTGGGGGGAATGCAATCATCCTTGAATATTCATCCCATACAGAACTGGAGAAGTAGATCTAACACGGAGAAAGTTTTAGGAAATGCTTACCCACCTTTCCATTCACAGAGCAAGGACATTCCAGTAACATGTATCGATACTCAGAGAAAAGGGATTTTTTTGCACATCTAGATTTCAGGTTAAATTTATTCTCTGAAATGGACTTTAGGAGTGTCCCTCTTCTTGACCCAACCAGGATTTCAGGGCCTGTGAGGACAGAGGTTTTGCCTGGTTAATAATTCCTGGCAACGCTAGCCACGACAAAATTACATCTGTTCATTTTTAACAGATGTGAAAAACAAATACCCTTTAAAGCTCTTGCAAAAGTGGTGGTTAAAAGCCTACATTTTGCCAATTTCGTAATAGTGGCTTTTGCTGTGTATTTGAATATGAAGCAAAACAAAGTGAAAATCCCACCACCTGGTGAAAGTAGAAATTAAACTCTAAGTCACAGAAAGAAGCAAAACTTCATATTGTGGCATGCTGAACACTGCTGGGTTTTATCACGTCTGACTTGTTAAGAAACATTTATACTTTACTCAGGACCGAAGCATATCATTGTGGGAATTATTTATATATGTGGTAGGAGTTTTAAGTATGGTTAGCACCACCACCAAGGGAACTAAAAAGGCCTTAGCTTTACAGTAAAAAGCAAAACAAACAGTTTTTAGGCAGTTCAAAGAATTAAAGCATCTGAGGAAACTTTACAGACAGCTGAAACACTGCTAGGCTGTTTCCATCTACAGCAGGACTGAACAGATGCTCATCCACCTCACTAAGCCCTCCCCAAACTGAACCCAGATTGTGTGTAATATTAGACATTTCAAACTAAGTAAAACCTCAGAGTTGAGAGAGGAAAAGACGCCTTATCTGGAGTTTCTCCATCAGTCAGACTATTATCCAAGCTGAGGCAATACCCTCTTTTCCAGGAAAAAACTGCTGCAAGGGAATGCATGAGGGATAGAGGACTCTCAGGAGCTGAAAGGATCGTCCCCATAGGCACCAATTAGCCTACAATGCCTGTATTTTAACTGAGTAGTTGAAATAATTACAACTCAAGTGCCAGGATTAGAAACTGCTTCAGTATTTCTGTAAAAATTGCTTCAGCTTTTACCAAGCAACCCTTGCACCCATAGAAAGAGATGTGAAACCTGCACATCGGTAATTTCGAGTTCTCTACTTAAGACACACTTTTTACTGTGGAATACTTCACCTCAACTGTCTTGCTGTCATTTTTACTTTGTTCTCCATCCCATACATTGAAATGGGACAATAAAAGACTACCTGATTAAATGTCACATCTTCAATCAGACAGAAGGACCTGGCTGGAGAAGAGGAGGCTTGAGATGCTCCCTTCTGGACATCTCCAGGCTGCTGCTTTGGATACAAGACATCACAAGAATGTTTTCTGTTACAATCCAGGGGAGCTTGCTTTATATTGTATTTTTTGCCTCTCCTCTAGAGCATGTCTTTGCCTCTCTTCCATTCATTCTGTTTGAATCCCAAATCCTGTGCATAATTCAATTTGTACATTTTGTCTCTATTCTCTTCCTTCATTTTGTGGGTTTGTTTTTTTTTTTTTTTTCTTTAAGAGGAAGACAGAAAGGATTGACCTCTTGCTCTCCTGTTAAATTCAGCAACTTCCTCCTACACCCCCGGCCCCAAAAAAGAGCTGCAAAGCAACTGTTTCTCTCACTGTTTTTGTAAGGCTATGCTGAGATACATCAGATGTCTACTGCTGACAATCCTCATTCCTGCGAAGGACAGCACTGTCTCATTTCTTCATTTCAATCACATTTCAAAGTCTGTTTGTGAGACAATGGCATTCCATTCTCCTGCAGCACCCCACAAGTCCAACTGCATGTTCACCTTGATTGCAGCTGCCACAGAGTCACCACTTCAATGGCTTCCAATGCTCCCAGTCCTCACCTTGAATCCCATCCAAGCACGCTTTGTGAGGTGTAGTGGAAAGAAAACATTTTATGAAGTCTCCAGCAGATGCATAAACTTGCTCACCACAGATCAGTATTACTTGCTCAATCACTACAAAGAGCTTTAGCACTGAGAGTCTGTAGCTGAAAATACACCCCATAAAACCAAGAACTTGGAAAACAACAGTTTCCACACTAAAGTCAGTATTAGCAGTAAGAGGAAACAAGCAATGAGAACAAGTAAACAGAATTAACAAGTGTTAGAAAACCACAGACGACCACGTATCTACCCTGGAAAAAGAAAGAGTTTCATAAAGTGAAATAATTTTCCTTCATCCTTTGAAATCAGTATTAAAATCCAAACTCCATTAAAATCAAAACCACAACTAAAATGAAGTACATAACCTCCAGGATTTGAAAACTATTCTAAAATCTTATCTCTACTAGCTTTCCAATACTGGGATCAGCAACATCACTAGAAACTCTAAAAACCTCAATACTGATTACTAAATCAGCTGATGTGAATTATGCAAAATTCAATAGTCATTTGGGCAAGTGACTAAAAAGAAGGTTAAAAACGTCTGGCAGATGTACAGCAGGAGCATACATATACGACTATTTTTTTTTAATTCAAAGCAAACCTGTTGTTAGGTGTAAAATGCAGTAAAAAACAAAGCAACCTCTCCTTCAAAATGCTTTTAAGTCACTAGAGATACACCAAGAAAGAATGGCCCTTACTCTCAGTAAATGTTCAAATATGAGAATAAAGAGCATTCTTAAAATAAAAGCTGATTACAAACCAGTTTTGACACAGAATTCATGATACAACCTCAATGAGAAAATTCATTTAAGAAGCAAAATTACTTTCTATGCAGAATAGCAAGCCCACAGAAATACCAAGAACTTTGCCTTATTAAAAATTCCCAAATGTACTCTACAATTTCAGTTCTTATTTCACTTTCATCCCCAAAGTAATTCAGAGCAATATACCAGTATGACTACTGACTGAAGACATTCCACCTTTATTAAATATGGGAACATCACATAAAGTAACTGATAAAAAAAGTATAGATGTATAATATTTAAAGGCAAGCAAAACTAGGTGGTTATCAGAGTTTGGTATCAACCCAATGGCAATACTGCAAACAAATTAATTTACTGTATAAAGGACAGAAACATTAAACAGGTCATTCAGCATGGTTTTATAGAGAACAAGTTGTGGCAGATAAACAAAGATTCATGTTTCAGCCAAGGACTATTTGTAATAAAGATAACCACAAATGTGTAGGGTGTGTATAAGGCACCCATATGAGTTCTTGATTTAGTAATACATGCCAAACATTATTTTAAAATGGTTATAAAATAAAGTATACATCAGGATTTCCAAAGTGGCTTACTGACCTCAAAAATACTTATGAGTGGGAAATTCCATTTCACCAACATGTACTAAGCAAGATGTTGTTTAAAATATTCCCTGCATAATTAATTAATTTTCTGCACCAAATCAAGTGCTACTGAACAACCCAGCAGTACAAATCAGACCTGAACAAGGCACAGGTGGGCAACTGTATTTCTGCCAAATTACCAAAGTACACAGCAGCAAGCTCCTTAAAAACAACTGACCACACTGGATGAAAAAAAAAAAAATTAATAAATAAAATAAGTAAAGTTCCAAACTAAGCTATCAGAAACATTTGTGCAAATTTGAAGCAGGAAGGGATGTTTAGACTAGACCAGTGCATCATATTAATACAACACTTTGGATTTCTAGCATCTCAAAGCCTGAGAGGTTAGTTTAGTTTGTCAGTGTAAACTCAAATTGCCTATTAAAGCCTGTATCTTGATGAAGAGAAAGTAGAGGATTCAGAATACTCATTAACCCAGCCAAAAGGCACAGCAGGAACCAACAGCTAGGCCTTGATGAAACTGATGGGAAGAACAGGACACCAAAGTTTTCCCAAGCACAGTGATTCTTCAAGAGTCTTCAAATTAAAACTGGATACCCTCCCCAAAGACATATCTCAAGGTTAGTTACAAGGTTCAGTTTGGGAAACAACTCACAAAACCATGTGACAGAAATTAAAGCAGATTATTAAGTAAACCTCTGAAGCCTCAAACTCCCTGAAAGTACAAGCATTTCTGTTGATAAATATTTGAATTAAGTTCAGAAATCGTGGGGTTTTTTGTATTTTAAACAGCATTCAGGAAGGCCATGACATTTTGTTAATAGCACAGGGACAATGTTTTTCCCTGGGGATTGGATATGCCAGTGGCTGTGTGTAATCACCAAAGGCAAGCAGATGCTACTACACCTTCCTATACTGGCTCACCAGCCATGCAGCAAAAGCAGCACTGCTCTGACAGTGCTACCCTAAGGGCCAAGGCAGCTAACACCAAAGGGTGTTAAACTAAACTTCCTTTTTCCTTCACAGACATTTGTAGAAGCTCAACAGAAACTTCTTGACAATCTGAGGTGAATGCAAAACTGAAATACAAGACAGTAATTTCTGACATGCCTGCTCTTGGAAAAAACGTGCCTGAAAAACTTCAGATGGACTTCCGTGGTGCGTGATTTTGCAAATCTTAGCTACAATGCTGTCTTTACTCTAAAAAGCAGGTAAGCAAAGCATTTCTAAAGTAAGTTATTTTTGAGCTACTTTCAGCTTAGTCCAGCTACAAACTGGAGTGATAAATGACACAGCAGGATACAAAAGCCCCAAGCAGGTTTCTTACACCTACAAAAGACATCACGGAACTAAAGAGTATTTTTCACACAAGCAAGATCTACTTTAAAATCAAGAGTAAATAACATATTCACAGACATTTTGTAAAATATTAATATTTTTGCTTTCTTGGTTAGCTTTTTACCTCTCTCTGCTACTAATTGATTTCTTTTACTCATCCACATGCCTTTATCAGCATCTTTTAAAGGTTCCTATTTCAGTTCAGATAGACTATCCTGCCCTTTTTCTTCTACTATTAATAGACACATTCTGCACTGGAACAGGTGTTCTGCCTTGAAATTTTGATGCAAACTCCAGAAAAGAAAAAAGCATTTTTGTAGGAGATTTTTGACAATACAGCACACCCATTCCACTTCCCCAAACTCTCAGTCTAGGCTGACATTTTCCGTGAAGACCCACAACAGCAGATCTCATGCACACACACAAATCTCTCTGCACACTTCATTGAGAACAAAATGCAAAATTGTATTTACTTCCAGCATTCAAATCTGGTTCTTACTGGGAAAACTGTAACAGGTCACACTAGCACACAGGGTTTTTCTGATCTCCAAGCCCCAGAAAGCCTGTTTGCTTTCAGGAGATGGCTGTTATTGAAAGCAACAACTTTCTTCAGGATTTAAGTAGGGGGTGAGGAAATAGGAGCCGACTAAAGCTTTCTTTTTTTTTCCTATTGTTCCTCCCAACAGGTGTGAGGCTGTTCACACAGCTCTGCAGAATGGCAGAGGAGGCTGAAAAGCCAGGAAATGCAACTGCCCTCTGCCAGCACTCAGGCAATGAGAAGAGTTACACCGGGAGCCAAGGAGCAGAGTGCAGGTTTAGCTACAGGAACAAGGGTAGCAGAGGTCTCACAGTAAAATACTGCCAGCCACAACCTGCAGCAGCCCCATGTCCCAGTGTTCCCTGGCAGCAAGTACTGCAAGCAGGCACTACCAGACAGTGATAACTCATGGCAAGCTCACAAAAGCCAGCATATGCCATCAGCACTTCGGATCACACTGGCTCATCTGAATTGATGATCCTTGTTGGGGATCCACACAGAGCCACAAATCGGGATTTCTAGGATAATTCTCGTCTCCCTACAGAGCAAAATCAGGGAAAATTAAAGAGAGATGTTCTTGTAAAATGTTAGAATGCATTAGATCTGCTACATCAAGCATTTTGGAGTGGGAGCATTTTTAAATTATGCTTGTCAAATACTCTACCTTCATCTCAGTTAAAAAACTAAATAACAGAATAAGGCTTATTATATTTTAATTTTCTAACTCCACAGATGTCTGACTATAGTAGGCCAATTTACATGAGTTAAATTACCAAATCTACATCCTAGAGAAAGTAGCAGCTAGGGACTAAAACTTCTTGTTCTTGGAAGAATTCCGTTCCTATGAGGCCTGTCAGTTCAAAACAATAAGAAAACCAAAATGCTTCCAGCATCAGCTAAAGGTTACAAGGCTTTCACTGAAACAGGGCGGCTTGGTTACATTAAATACTGAAGAGTAGAAGAAAAGGAGCTAAAAATCCAAATTCTACCAACTTCAAAAGAAACTTCCTGACTAAGACATATCCACACCCAACTGAAGTATTTCAGCTTTTGTTAAATCGTTAATGCAGCAATTCATTCTTTTGAAAAGCAGTCACCTCACCATCCAAGACTGGAAGGTACTCTTATTTAACTAGAGAAGTTGTGCTGTCCCAGGCCTAGACCATTAAACTGATGTCTCCTTGGCAGACCTTTTTCACCAAAAAACGAAGGAAATTCACCCAGGAAATCCACTTCTGGTAGTGCAGCACTATGACCAAAACTCACTACTTCTCATCTCAAACACACAGCATCTCAGATCTTCAGGCGCCTGTTTTTTCCCAACCTAGGCGCCAGCCGTTCCATTTCCTAAAAAAGACCTTGCAGAAATACACCATGAGATCATACTATTGAGATTGCTAAATACATATAAATGAATCCTCTGCAAATGGCTCGAGTGATCTTAGTCATTTCTTCTTAATATCTGATCTAAAACTGCACCTTCTGATGTAATGCTCCTGCAGTGCCAGAGAACACTTGAAATATCCTCAGCTTTCTCCCTGCTTTGCTCCCTCTCTCACTGCTCATTACCAATAATAGCAGGTGAGATAAAGTTATCACATATATTTACTCACTTTCACAGTCTTGCACATGAACAGCAGCCTAACTTCATTTGCATTCCAGGCTACTGGAAGGAGTACAGCTCGCACATATTTTTGGGCGTACGCTCAGTCCAAGCTGCCTTTACCAATTTCAGCTTGAAAGCAGCATTTGTTTTCACATGTTTTAGATGAGAGCACATACGAAGTTAGTGAACATACAAGCCTGCCAAGCCAACACCTCTTTTCAGTCAGTTTTCCAAGTGTAACTATTTAATGTAGGTCTCCTAGGCTTAATTAACACTTTATTTTCAACTCTATGACATAAGGGTTAACTACAAATAGAACTAATAAGATCCTATGTGGCAAGCAATTTAGGTAATTCCTAAACTGACTGTATCCATGCTGACATCAACAATACTGCAAACACAGAGAGATGTCATATTAACACTTACACCAGCATGGACACAAGAGGAAGGAGGAAGATCATCACCTTTTAACTGGCAAACCTTAAAATGAAAATATTCAAAATCATTACAGACAATGATTGGAGTTGCAGAAAGCAAAGAGTCTCTGTGGCCTTGCACAAAAAAGCCCAAACGGGATCAGTGAAAGGTTTGCAGATGAAGAGCTGTGTGGTTCAAGGAGTCACCTTCAGCACACAGGTTTAGTCATTCACCTGCTATTTTGGCTACCTGTCAGTTCCATTTGTGCTTCACAGCTTGTCCTCAACACTTGATAAAAATCAAAGCTGATTTGTGTCATTACAATGCCCACAACAGGAAACATACACAGTGCCCGTCTGTCAGCACAGCAACACTGCAAGGAGCTGGAGCTGGCGGGTGGAGGAGCAAACTGACAAAGGTTTACAATCACAGGGGAGACAATCAGAAAATTTTCTATTCCTATGATGCTTACATGCGAATGACACGTATTTCAACATTCCAATGAAGTTCATCTCCAGTCACCTACACAACAGTGTATTCTGACTGCAAATGTGTTTACATTATGGACTATGTAAACCACAGCACAAGGTCTCAGTGGCCTGAAAAAAAGTTATGTTTTGCATTCATTATTTTGCCGCTCGCTGAATTAGAAGTGGTTTGCTCAGTTGTGCACACAGTTTAGCATACCAAAGCCACAGCATCAGCTAAAGATGTCGGTTTTCTAGACAGCACACAGGTTGCCATTAAAATCTAACACCTCTCATCTCTTTATCCAAGATGTCAAAAACAGAATTTCAGATTTAAGGAAAATACCTCCTTTTTATAAATTAAAATCTGATGAAAATGTAAAATGATCAGTCACTAGAGACAGTGCCAGAACTTCAATGCACACAAGCATTTTTTCCAAGTTGTTTACAAACAATACATCTACCAGAGGTTCAGAGAGATGCTGTGCCTTTCTAACAGGCAGAGAGAAAATGTCTGACTGACAAGGTGCCTTAGTCCCTTTCAACATTAGAAGGCACTCCGCCGCTACCTAATTAAGGCACATTCTCTTCTCGTAAAGTATTAACAAAGCACACATTTCCCTGACTAGCACTATATTTGTCATCCTTGAATAAATTACTTCTGTACTGTATTTCATGCACTCTTCCGGCCCACATCCTGCTAGACACTGAATGCTTACTACTAGGAGCAGATGAGAGGTATGCCTAGGCAAGCTCCATTTCTTGGCTAGATGTATTGACAATGGAAAAGCTGAGTATCAATAAAATAGACTTTAAGCTCATAGTGAAGTATCCCCTGTGAAAAATCAGGAGCGACACATGAGAGTGTGCACACGCAGGTGGGATTGGTCTATCCTAAAACATCTCCACCTGCACTGGCAAGGATGTTCGGGACAGTATTAGTTACCTTGAAGCGGTCTTTAGCAAGTTACCTACTCTGCATGCAGGCCGTGACCATTACAATACCTACACAACCCCTTTAGCCACTGAATTAGCAAAAATTCCTCAAGTTTAAACTCCTAACTCCCAAGCTCACAGAGAAGAACAGAACAGTATTTTCGTGGTGTTTTGATATGCACTCTACTGAGGATTCCTGCCTAACAGAACCACATAAAATGGTGTTAAACTCCAAGTTATCCTCACAGTGCTCATAAACCAAGAGCTGAGCTCTTGCCGGGACAGAGTACTACGCTACTCCCATTATTTTTAAGAGTCTTATTTAAATGGGTTTTCAAATGACTTGAAATATCACAGCTAACAAAACATTACAAACAAATCAGACACTTCCTCATGACCAAGACGCTATTCCTGCAGCTCGCCGCTTCTGCACAGTGGCTGAAGAGGTGACGGCCGAAGAGATAATCCGTAATCTCCGCAGATTACTTAAACTGCAATGAAATCTCTACTTTGAGAAACTTCAGGGGAACGCAGAGCATCGCCCTTCCCCTGCCCGGCCCCTCCCCGAGCCGCCGCCGCTCGGACACCGGGCAGGGCGGGCCGGCGGGGCCGCCTCCCCGCGGGGAGCCGGGCGGCCACGCGGGTTCGGGCGGGGAACCGCCTCGGCTCCTCGCCGGTTCCGCTGCCGGTGCCCTCCCGGGGCCGGAGGGGGCGCGACGGGCGCGGGGTGACCCCACCTGCCCGTATC
>VXBU01015868.1:389059-417081 GCA_013400315.1 Bombycilla garrulus | reverse complement strand
ACACACCGGACCGCGACGTGCCGGGACCGGGATGTGCCAGGAGAGAGGATCCCGGGCAGAGGGATATGCCCCGAGGGGCTTCCTGCACACCGAATCCTGGACCCGGGACGTGCCGGGGGAGTCTGTGTTCCACCCGAGCCCGGTGTCGGGATGTGCCCGGTCGGGACGTGCCCGGGGATGTGTTGCACACCGGGACACCCGCGGGAAGCGGCCCGTTTGCGGTGTTCATCTCTTTGTGTTGCAAACCCCGTGCGGGGAAGCCCTGGGCTCGCCCGGCAGAGCTGTGGGGGAGCCCAGGGGTTCCCTACACTACCAAACAGCCACAAGTCTGGTTTTGTTTTAGAATTTTTGTACTAAAACGGCGTTCGGGCGCCCACAGCGCTTCCCGGGCTGTAGCCCCGGCCCAGGCCCCTTCCCTGGGGCGGCTCTCAGTCCTTCAGGGCTGGACACCACAGGCAGGAGGAGCAGGGACCTCCAGCCCCGAGGCCTCGGGGTCTGCTCCCCTCACGGCACACACACCAACTGGCATGTTAATTCAGCCCTCCATACATCAGCAAAACTGCTTTAAATTAAGATATATGGACACTCATCTCTCATTACTGGTAATGAATTTCCTGATTAGGAGGTGCATTAGTTTCCTTTTTGTTGTTGTTTTTTTACTATTTCTTCGCAGAGCAGCAGCAAGCTATAGAGCAGAATATGTGCCACGCATTCTATGGCAAAACATGGTTTGTATTGCTCCTGGATAGATTAGATAAAACAAGACTGTATAATTGGTTTCTCAATTATTTATGAAGGGGTCTTTTAACAACAGTAATTCTTCCATTAGTGGCAAGTAAGGATTTCATTATCTATAACTGCACTACCTTTTTGTTCCATGCCATAGTAAATTTCAAATTTTACTCTTTTTAGTAGTTATAATATATGAAGGAATTCCATCTCTAAAGTAATTATTCTTTTCGCCTGCCTGGGAATATAAGTGCAGGTCATTTTATTTTTGGTCTCTTAATCACAAGAAAAGCAGTAAAAGGGCTGTTCCTAGTTCTGAGCTTTGGGAACTGTTTCCTCTCATCTCTGTCTGTGTGTTTGTCCCTGGCACCTGATGCTGCCCCCAAACAGGGCTCAGAATGGAGGGGGAAGGCAAGTGGGAGTTCCCATCCAGCACCAGCAGAGACCCACAGATCTTCCTCAGCCCCATCAGGAGGCATCAGTTCAGGGCTTTTTCAGACGAGGAAAGGTCCTGCATCCCCTACCCAGCCCTGTGGAAACTGAGGTGCACTCCTGCATCCCATTACCTCCATACTGATCCTAGTGATGACATTAAAACATAATAAAGTCACCAAGCAACCCTCAGCATCACCCTCAGCTGCTGCCCCTCAGCTGGATTTCCCATCTCTGGGCTTAGTTATTGTGGGATTTCTCCCAAAGAATAAGAGCATTGTCCTCAAGAGATGCTGCCATAGATGCACAGAGCAGTTGATGATGTCCATGAGGCCTCTTGAGACCTTTTCAGTGCTGTCCTAAAATGCCCCTGCAGCAGCCCCTGGGTCTGCAGGGCCAAACAAGCCTGACCACCTGGGGTGGCTGCCAGCTCCTCTGCCCTGCAGCTGTACCCAGGTTGAGCCTTTCGTCAGCATGGGCTGTGGGATAAAAACCTTGAGAGATTAAAAAAGGATTCAAAAATACTGAATGCTGTTTAGGACAGTTGCATTTCACCAGAATTGCTTTCAGACAGGTCTGCTGGTATTTGGGAAGCTGGCTGGACACCTCTGGATCACGAGGAAATGTTATTTCATGCACACCCTCCACAGCACAGGTGGTAGGTGGAGAGCCAGTTTGTGCACATGCACATGTGCTCCTCAAATCAAACTAATTTCTGAACTAGCAGGTTTATATCTTAATGTTCTTTCTCCATCCATCTGCCCAGCTTTGATCAGCCAGTTATCTCCATTGCTTTCAGCAGGACTGCTCACATTTGAGTGTCTTGCTGAATCAAGGCCTAAATGTTTTGAAAGCCTGAATCAGCAAAATACGCATCTGCACCAGGCTAATCTTACCCAGCAAGCCCCACGGCGTGCTTAACCTTAAGCCACTCTTCAGATCTATCAGTGTTAATCTTAAGTGCTTTGCTGATTTGGAGCACTATAATTTTCTGGAGGACATTTCCTCTGCTCCTTCAGACACCAAAATTAGCCTGAAAACAGACGGGAAGGAGCAGGCAACATCCTCAACCCAGCAACTGGGCTGGATTGGCTCAGCCAGGGGCTGCATCCCTGGGATCACACCAGGCAGCTGCTGGTGCTGCCTCCAGCAGAGCATTTCTGGAGTGGTGCAGACAGCAGCTATAGAGATGAGGGATCTTGAGGCAAGAGGGGAGCTTTCCTCCATCCCCTTTCACTGTCCGTCTCTCTGCTGGGCTGGCATCAGAGGGCTCACTCCCAGCCAGCACGCCGACTTTCATAACAGTGAATTATAACTTGGCACTTCTGTAGCTCTCTCTAGTTCAAAGCCATGCTGAAACATTATCTAATTAATTCACACAATAGCCCTGGAAGGCAAGAAAGGGAGGTAGGAAGCTGAGTTACTTGCCCAATGACAAACACTGAGTCAGTGGAGGAGTGGGAGGAAAACTCAAGGGCTCTGGATGTTTAGATCTGAGATGACATCCTTCTTGTCGCAACAGCATTTCAGTTATTTAAAAAATAGCACCTGTATATTTAATTACAATTACAGCCAACTACTCCTAATTAATAGATTAAATAGGGAAAGAAAATGTTATCCTAATTAGCACCCCCTAAAAATTAAAAATCACATGCTTTTCACGTCTGTAAGATGTTAACCAAACCAAATAAAAAGTATAAATATGTGGTATAAGCAAAATTAGCAAAGTCCCCTTTTGAAGACACGTACTGCAGAGGCTGCCCCACTGACAGGGCTGCTCAGATGCCACTGGTCCTGGTCCCCACTGCAGGCAGCGAGGGGCTTGGCATCACAGGAAAAGCCACCACAACCACCCTGTCACCACCATGGCACCTGCAGGACTGGCTCCTCACGCTCTTTGCCTCAGTATCTTTTTATTGCATAAAAAATAAATGCAGACCTGTAAAGGGGAAAGGAAAGGTGTTTGTTGAAATAAAGAATATGAAAATGTCACCAGCACCCTGATAGTAGGAGAGCAGACCAATCAAGAAGAAGATATAATAAAACAGGGATTTATTCACAGAAACGATCATTACAGGAAATAATGGGCAATTAGAAACAGTGTTCCATAAACTCACATCAACAGTAGAAATATTGTATAAAATACATTTCTCAGTATGAGTGGTTAGAAGAGGTATGTTCTAAGATTTAATGTGATCCTTAATGTAATTCCAGAGGTCCATTAATCAGCTGGAAGACCTTCTATAAGAATACAACTTCATTAAAATATTCAGTAGTTATAGACTGAAGAGGAAAAGGCCAACTGAAGCTAATTAATCCAAGGAAAAAGAGTCTGCATAATACTCAAGTACCTGACTGAATAGGGTGGGGAGTGGGGAAGAGGGAATGGAAAGACTAAATTGCAGGAAAATGCAATTATTGAAAAATACAGCTAGGACAATAAAATGAAGCAGCATTAGAAAGAACGTGACCTGTACATAAGGGAATACTGAAAGGGGAAAATGGAGTGCATATGTGGAGAGGTAGTAGAAGGGGAGAAAGCTTGGTTTGAAAGATATTTATATGAGCAGAAGAAACCCAAATCGCTACTATTGTGGATTAAGGCATCTATTCATGCAAGTTAAAACATGTTTTCTAACAAGCAATTCAGATGAAAATAATGTCATGCTGCTTTGCTTTAATGACCAGCAATTATTTAATCAGAAAGCTGTATTAGGAAAGAAGTCTCTTAGTGGGATAGAGTATCTGACTATGAAAATGTGCTGTGTGGTAGCCAACCAGCAGCTAATGCATCTTCAGCTCTGGGGCTTTGCTTTTGTATCCCTGTTCTCCCCAGGGAATTTTTTGCAGAGTTCATACTATGTTGGTTCCGTTGGTCTGGCCATGTCATAATGATATCCAGCCCCTGGAAGCCTTCCAAGGAAGTTGGTGAACAGGGGATTGCTGTACTTTGCTGTTTTATAGCCCAAATAGCTCTCACTAATTGAACATTAGCGTGGTGGGAAAAGTACCAACAAAACTTTTATGACAAATCTTCACCATCCTCCAGGACTTAGGGTCAAATAAATAAAGACGTTCACATTTTGCATGCTGTTTTTAGCATCGGCAGTTATGAAAAATGTGGCGCATACATAGATTTTCCTTGAGCAGCTAATTTCTCTGTCCTTCACTAACCTTTTTTTCTCCCAGTAATGGACTACTTTTTACATCAAGCATTTTGTAGCAGGCTGAGTCGAAAGGGTTCACATCTCCATCAGAAAACTGCTGTACTTTCAACCAAGCAAGAATATTTTCTGGTGCACTATGAGACCATGTTTTCCCTCCCTTGCTCACTCAGGGGTTAGAGGCAAGATGAACCAGGCGCTCCTCCTCCTCCAGCCCCCGTTTGGTAGGATCTGCCCTGAAAACAGAGATCCTGTTTGCATTTCCCTCACTCCTCCTGTCCCTTGGCAATCCCCACACATGACCACAAGGCCAAGGATGCAATGGATCAGCAGCAGCATCATGCACGTGGCTAGGACAACAACCAAGCCCCTTGTCAATACCCTGTCCAGCCTCCTGGCACCAGCCTCAGCCAGGCAAGTGCCAGCCCTCTGGATTGCACCCCTCCCTCAGGAGAGGGCTGGCAGGGGCAGGAGGGCTGCCCCAAAGTCATTGTGCTGCTCCTGCAGAGCCCTCCAGCCATGCAGGGCTGGCACAGCTCCTCCAGGCCAAGCTGCTCACGCTGAGTTTGTATAAAAATTGGATAAAATTGTCACTGATGGACCTGATTAAGTTTTATCAAATGTTATTGACTTGGTCCTGCTTAAAGAAGCTCCAGTTATAAACTGTTTCTCTAAAGACCATGGAGAGGTTTTTGGGAGCATGTGCTTCACATCCCAGGCTGCAGTGGCCTCCCCAGTAGAGCACCTCGATTTCCTGCACACTGTGTGCTACAGACAAAGCCCGTGTTAAACAACCCCCCCAGGAAATTAGCATTAATTAGCAGGGTGCTGCAATCCTACAAGTGACTGCCACTTATCCCACTAACGTTGGCTCCATACTATGGAAGCTCTTAGAATTTCTGACATTAAAATTATTATTGGCCACAAATAAAATGTAATTTATATTCTTTCAGAAATTGAAAAAGTACAGTAGGATACTCTGCAGCATTGTAAATTAGTGCTAAATCAAATATCAAAGGATGAAAATAACGCTGTATTTAGCAATCAAGTTTATTTTAATAGATGCAATTAGAGTCCCATGACTTACAATTTTGCCTCCAAGGGGAATGTTCTCACTGAGGAAAACATGAAAAAAAAAATAAAAAAAAAGGACAAAAGTGCACATTTAGATAGGGTCCTCACTCACTCCAGAGCTGTCTGTGCCGTTTGCTAGTTCTGCCAAGATTTCTGTTTTCCTTCTCAAATGACCATTTACACTTCAACCTTGCTTTTCCCAAGCATCCTGAGCTACTATTGGAACCACTCAGTGCAAAACAAACCAACACCCAGAAAATCCTGTTTGTGCAGCGTTTAATATGAAATCTTAAGCTCCGTGAATTTAGCTGGAGAGTTCCTGTTCTCTGTTGTGTCTTTGTATTTAAGGGGGAAGCAAACTGTGACCCAGGTGCCCGTGCAGCAGCAGCTGGGGACTGGGACCTGCCAATGGTGGGGGCTGCCCTGCTGGGCACGTTCAGTGCTGGCCCAGGAGAGGCGTCTGCCATAGTCCCAGCCTGCTCGGGCACCCCCATGAGAGCGCCGGGCCGCAAGAACACCCTCGGAGCCCCGAGCTGAGCCGGCAGCGACTCACGTGTGCTGTCACAGCCGAGACGCGCTCCCCGAGCTCGGAGCTGCCACTTAAATCACCAGCAGCGGCAGGAGAGCTGTCGAGACTCACCTACACACCTCTGCTACCTGCACAGGCAGCCTCACTTCTCTGCCCACAGAAAGAGTGCTTCTGCCTGCCAGAGCTGCCACTGCAGGGACACTCACAGCTTTTTTCCACACCAGCACCAGGCACTAACAGGGAACCAGGCAGAGGAAGAGATGAGTCAAACAAAACGCTGCCTTTTAAGTGCTGTCAGAGATTGAAGTGAGGCTCTTCAACAGTACAGCTCCTGCCTTCCTGCTCGTTGTCACCACAGTGTTTGCTTCCAACTGTACAATCATGATATAATATTATATATATAGATCTCACAGCATTTACTGAAAACACTCTTTTTCATTCAGCGGGTCTGCATACTCGAGGGGAGGGAGGCGTCTGGACGGCGAGGTCTGCAGGATGATCGCTGCTGTCGGACTGTGAACTGCAGTAACACTCACTTGTTCTCCAGGGGTGTAAGTGGCATTTGTCCTCCAAACTTTGCTGTAAGACCCTGAACCACCAGCATTGTACCAGCAGTATCCTGACCTAGGTAAAACACAGATTGCAACACAGACTGGCTGCTCAAATGATGGAAATTTCATTTACTGTCAGTACTTCAAAAACCAGTGGCCCAAATAACTCAGAGACACTGACAAACCAACCTGTTACATTCTCCAAGTGCTGTTCATCACAGTCAGGGGAGCTTTGCTGACTGACCCCAGGTGAGGACCAGGTCCTGTGGGGATCACCAGATAACAACAAGCAGAACTGAGGTGGATCTATAGCAGAGGTGCTTCCTCAGGTGCCAAAGCTGGGGTGAAATACCTCATCTTCACATTGCCTCAAAAGCCAGGTAAAACTGATCCCTGAGTAATAAACTGTATTTACTGCACCTGAGCAGAACCCTGCAGGTCAGATCAGTTTGTGTACTGAAGCTGCCTAAAAACCTGTTTTGGCCACATTCTTTATACAGTGCTCTATCACCCATAATATACAAGAAGTGCATGCGATATACAGGGGATGCACATTTTAATGTGCTCATGGGCTGTGGGTCTGTTATTGATCTGACTGATCAATAATGGGGAGAAAATTGGTTTTTTGCTAGTGTTTTTCCTGGTACTTGACAGGGCAAAAGAATTTACAGGAGGTCCAGAGCTCTCATGTGCTAGAGAAAGGGCTGCACATACCCCAGTTGCACAGGCCCTTTCCCCACATCTCTGACCCAAGGAGTGGGTTTTCCTTGGCTTTTCTGCTGGCTGCTGTGTTTTCCTCCTGCTGCCCCGACCTGGGGAGAGCCTGCCAAATGATGGCCTGTCACACTGGGAAGATGAAGAGGTGGATCAGACAAAAGAAAGAGAGAGCAAAAGCAGCTGAAAGCCAGGGGCAGATAACTGCTGGCCTTGCAAAGCCTCGCATCTGTACAGTACAAGAACACTGCCAAATACACATTATCCAAGAGTTTTAACACAATTTATTTTATGCTTAAATAATCAACTAGATCATCCAGTGTTTGTTGTTTTCATACATATGTAATTAGAGCTATTATCAATGAATGCTGTTTCCATATGAATATAATCAACAAATTAAAGTATTTCACCAAAAACCAAATAAAAATGCCCTTTAAAACACAGCAGCCTTAACAACCTAATATTACACTGCTAGGATGATTACAGATGATTGGCTTACTGAAAGATTCTACATCTTATAGCCAGTACACAATACAGTAATAATTTTACAGCGTGCTGCCAGTCTATTAGCTAATAGTTTCTCTTCAGTTCATTTAAAAATATCCCAAACTTGTGCTCCTTAGAGCACCAACCCACTTCTAAAGCTGCAAGCATTACCCCCATTATAAAGCAAGAACAGATAGCACCCCCCTCCCCATAATGCAACTACTGTATATGTTATGGGTCTTAGGTAATTTCATTGAAAAATTGGCAACAGCAACAAATATTAGATGAAGGGCTTTGTGTTTACAGATAAAATCTTATTTTTCATGTTGCGGTATAGTGTTTGCAAAACTGGAAAAGATTTAATCAAAATAAGGTGAAACACATGCATCAAAATATTAGTACTCTGAAGAAAAATTTTCACAGAACTACAGAATTCCTCATTTTGGGAATCATTTAAATTTGCAGCAGATTTTAAAGATTTTTTTAAAATCAAGCTAGCGATTTTGCATATACAAACATTATAATTGCTAATATACAAGAATCTGTGAAGATACACCCAGAATATCCCTGTAGGTGCAGCCATTTGAGACACCTAGCCTGCTCAATGCATTTGCAATATTCTGTTTGTGATCGAAAAGGCAGTGCCTTATCAACATTTATTCTATTTTGTTAGAATTTATACAGTGTTATTTATTTACAGCAAAACTATTGATGTTTAAAAAAGAAACAAATAGTGTTTTATACCCTGACAGTTTGGGTCCAAGAAAAATAAGGCGAGCTGTTGTGGATTTTAGTATTTTTAGTGTCTTTCCATGGTTTAGCCATTTTGTCTTTGCACATCCTCTCTGGCCACAGGAATTTATTTCGTTTGAGATGACATCAAACTGCTTGAGAGAAGCTGTTAACAGCATGGCATCTTGTATATACACTGCATTGGTAACTGCACACCCTCCAATCCTGTGAATGAACGTGAATTTCCATGCTCTGTAAATTGGCTCATGCTAAATTAATTTTTTTGTTCGGGATTTTTTTTCATTTGTTTTTTTTCTTTTTGCATAAAAACCATGCGGTTAATGTGGGGAAGCAGCAAACACACACACACTTTTATAGGTGAATGTTTAATTCCTGTTGATTTTTCTTCCGTGAGTGTCCCTCTAGAATACTGGCAGTAAAAGCACACTGTGGAGAGAAAACAGAGAACAAATAATTTCAGAAATATCTTGCTAGAATCAGTTTCATGCCTTTCCCTGACTAAAGAGAAATGTAACTGGCATGATGGAATTCTGCAATAGCCTGAATCACACCATTTTTAGGTAAGCAATGACATTAGCTGAGCTCCATGACATTAGCATGAGGGGGAAATGCAGCTGCAGACATCCACACTGCTCGTGAACTGATTTGCAAATATGTCTGCAGCACACTGCATTTCATCACCCTAGACATGGCACCAGCTCATCTGATCAAGTGATGACAAGGAATAGATTCTTTTGTTGTGGAAGGAACAGCATCATCTCCAGACGGAGAGAGCTGCTGCTTCCACAGCACATTTTTCTTCATTGTGTGCAAGCATCCCCACAGTGATGGAAAACCTGCTCTCCTTGCACATCCACCTCTGCCAGTTGCTCAGGGAACATGACCGGCAGAGCCAGGAATGCAGCGCCCAGCCTTTAGGAGGTTTGGTGAAGGACAAAAGCGAGGACAAGGAGCAGCCCCATCCATCTCCCTCAGGCCTGGCTTGCATGAGCGGCACTAAGGAGAGACGGTCCAGCTCTCTCACCCCTCAAACCAGAGCCACGCACACGAGGACAGCGAGTTTGTGACACTTGTTGTACAACAGCAGCAGGGAGGGCAGGAAGCAGGAATACAACCACACTGGTGAGCAGCAGCTGGAAGCCCTGCGGCTCTGCAGCACCGGGGCACAGGGCAGCCTGCTCGGGAGCGGGGCTGGCGCGGTGCCGGCAGGACTCAGGCTGGCATGGACATGCCTGTTTACTAATCAGGTCACAGGTCCACACGCATTCCCCAGGAGCGCTCGCGGCCTCCTTCTATGCTAAAGCAATCTGTCCTTGCCCACTTCTACAGTTGTCATAAATCTGTTCTGCTGCTAAGAGCTGCCTGTTCCCACTGCAGCAGTCACGCCAGCTCACGCCGTGCTGTCCTGCGGAACTGCGCGCAAGAGTTCTTGGCTGCTCTTTTCAACCTATGCTTCACAGTGGGCTTATCTGCAATAGTGACAGGGACATTTTCACAGCAAAACCTACCTTATATAGTAATCTTTTTCAAAGACTCCAAAGAAAAGAACCACCTCTGCCTGCCCAACAGGATTTTTTTTTGTCTTTTGTGATTACAAAACAAACTGTTTTTCTACAAAATCCCCTGCCTGTGCAAATACATCCACTTCTGCATCCAAATGAAATGTTTTTAATGGACTCTCGACCAGACTCACAATTACTTAGTGCACATTTGGTCAAGCTTATTATATCAAAGTCTGGAGCACAGCGATTCATCTTACAGGACAAAGTTTCCCCCGGAGCAAAGGTTCATTATCCAAGGCAGACTCTGAGTTCCTCAGGAGCTCTAGCATGGAAGACTTGCTTACTGGAAATCACAGGAGAAATGCATCAGCAGTTATGGGAGCAGATCTGGTTCTGAGGAACTCAGATTCTGGCTTCCTGAAGGTCAGACTCTGTTTCATATATTAGGCAAAGACTGCTTTATTTATGGCATTTTATTTTTAAATGAGATGCTTTTCCCTTATCCCTGGTGTCTTTTGCATCAAACTTGCATGCTGGCAGGCTCTTTAGCTTCATTGTTTATAGAGTTCAATGCCCCATCTCCAGGCCTTCAATGCCTTACACATTTCTGCTGCTTTGCCCCTACAGATTGACAGTGGAGTAGCAGAGGGCCCGAAGTGGAATGCAATTTCATACAAGTGGTGCCATCACTTTGGCTTGCTTTACTCCCACATCCTTGAGTTTCATAAAGGGGAAAGCTGTGTCAAAAGAATCACCTCTCTTTTGCAAACAATAAATATTTTATGAGTATGTTGAGCACCAAGCCACGTGAAGCTGCATTATTCTATTAGCACACACAAGAGTAAAAGCAGGAATTCAGGTGGCTGCAGTAGGTGCTTGCCAGATACTGAAATCACACCAGTCACCTCCCAGAGCTTGCTCCTTGGGGCCTGATCCCACACACTGAGTGTTGTTTGTCTAAATGGCTTTACTCACATGCACAGAGCACCTGTAGGGCCAGGGGGCTGCAGGGGCTACTGTACATTGCATCACTTAGAAGGGACTGATGACTCAAGAGAGACTCTGCTTCTGTCTGTCCTTTTCCTCACTATCTGGTCTATTTGCCACGTCCTGTTTATTCTGTTCTTAGATCTTACAGTCAATCTTATACTATAGGTACAGTAAAAGGACAATACACAGTCCTGCACTTCACAAACTCTTCCTCTGCCCAATTCCTGAAACCCAACAAAGCAAAGAGAAGTTCTGAGCAGAAAAAAAGACATGTCCGTGGTAAACCTTCACACTTAGAGCCATGATTGACGGACCAGCATTGATAGACATGGATGGGCTCCTCTCATATTTACAGGCACAGACAGCTCTGTGTGACTGTAGCTGTGTCAACAACACAAAGCAGTCTCTGGCTTCAGGGTGCTCCATCACATCTTTACAGAGTCCCCTGCAAGGGTGTCTTAGTCTGTGCATTTGGGTTTAGTTTGGGAAGCCCATATACCGTCAGCCACTGGCTTGCTACAATTGTTAAGGCTGGATCAATAAAATTCACAAGAAACAGTTGGTAGGGATTATTTGTTGGCAAATATTGAGACACTTCACTTACAAGGACTTTGACTCACATAACTGCCCTCAAATCACATGTCTGACAGTGAAAGAAGCATTTCACTCCTAGGTTTATTTGTGTGCAGTTCCTTTACTATTTAAGTTTTTAGGGGTAGAAAGTTTTGTGGATTACAAACACTAGACAGTGTAAAATTCCCGGAAATCTTGCACATGCCTGAGCATTGTTTTGCTTTATTTTCCAAGAAGTAAAGCTTAACTTCTATATGTGAACACAAGGTCATTTTCTGCTTACAAGATCAAGGTCTGCAGCTGGAAAGCAAAGTCAGGGTACCAGAAGCAAGCCTTTGAGCAGCCCAGGGGCTGTTCCCCATGCTGGCAAAAGCCTTCAACAAGGGAAGAAAATTGATCACACTGACCGTTCAGTGGTCGGCTTTCAGCTTTCATGAGTAACTTTTCTTCTCCACATGTCTGACTTCTTTCTTTGTCTTAACCTTATACGCTTCTCCCTGCTTAAAAGGAAAAGTATAAACATTAACACAGTCTGCAGAGAGCACTTGTAATTGTAAACCAGCTTCCAAAACAGGATACACATTTTGCTGTAAAAGAATAAGTAAAAAGCAGTTAAATCACATTAACACTTCATTTCAAAGATACACACAATCTATTTATCCACTCTGCTGAGCTGCAAAAGCACAGGTCTGAAATATCATCTTCAAGTAGAAAACACAGCTCTACAGTTTCAGCCTGACCCCTGGGCTGGAGTGCCCGGCTGGCAGTCAGTCCATGGTAAAGCCCCTGCTGCCAACTGCAGCGGGAGCAGGTGCCAGTGACAGGGAAAGATCCACTTTCTCAGCCATCCTCCTGGGTCAGCTGAATCAGTGGGCATTCCCAACAGCAGAGCCTGTGGCTGCTCTTATGATGTTTCACAACGTCTGTGCTTTAAAGTGAGCAGGTTAGTAACAGAATAAAGGGAAGAGGAAGAAAGCCAACAAAAACCAGCACTGAAGCAGCACAGAAATAAAACCAATGACAGTGACAAGCAGTGCAGGTTTCAGTGTCTTTAAAACAGCAAACCCCAAAATAAAGTTCATCTTTGCTCATTAAAAGTAGCTCAATAATCATCTAAAAATAAATTCTCCAGTAATCACAAGCCTCACTCACATCAGAGAAAGGCTGTTTATGTGTGGCTATGGGCAGAATTTACCCCTCAGGTGATCTGCATTGATGTATTTGTAACTATTTGCAGTTTCAGACTAATCTAATCTGGTGCAGCAAACTGAAAATGTTTACCCCTTGCTGGGCAGGATTTTTTTTTTTCTCCATAAACAACTAGGAAAGAGGGAATGGAAATAAGTTTATTTCCATTCTCTTATTTCTGCGGCATGTGTCCTCAGCTTTTTTTTTTTTTTTTTTTTTTTTTTTTTTTTTTTTGTGAAAAAAAAAAGGGGTTTTTTTTTTTCTGCGTGTTGTTCCTCGTTTTTTTTTTTTTTTTTTTTTTTTTTTTTTTTATTGGCAGAAAATAAAGGGCATTTGTTATCTTCCTTTTTGAATCTGTTTTCACTCAGACAAGAATTTCATTAGCCCCAATGACAGTTTTACTTAAGCAGAGACATCTGAGGGCCATGTGCTGGGGAAGAAGGCACGAGCTCCTCTGAAGCTGTTTGTTTCCAGAGGCAATGGCCATTCCCCCAAGGCCTCCCTGGGACAGATGACAGCTGAGGCACAGCCTGCCAACTCCTGCCCCAGTCACTGAAACCCTTTCCAGGAGGGGCTGGGGTGTGCTGGCACACAATAGTCCTACTTTTCCCACTGTCAGGGTGATAAAGCTGGGCATAGTCCAGGCCTACAGAAGGCTTCCAATTTTGATCACCAGGGACAAAATCCTGACTTGTAAAGGTGCTTGCTTGTAAAGGATACCATTACTTGGGTATGTTCGTGTTGACATGAATCCTGCAAACCCCCAGTCACCAGCACCAGGGGTAGCACACCAAGGTAAGTGAGAGGCCGCTGGGATCAGACTGCAGCTCATTCCTTTGGGCTGGTGGAAAGGCCACACAACCCACTACAGTTGTAAGGCACAGATTCTGCAAGGGCTTAACCAAACAAACACACAGACACGGCTCAACTTTATGGCACAAACCAGGCCCCAAACCCATGGCTTACCCCTGCTGCCTGTTTTACAGAAACAGGCCTCGATGCCCTACGCCGACAGAATTCGGCTGGGCCCCCTTGACGCCGCCCCTGCCCCTTGACCCCAACGCACAACTTGCCCATAACTGCAAGCACCGCACTTTTTGCCAAGGCTTCTTGTTAAATGCAAACCTCCAGCCCTTTAGCAGCACTTTCTAGCAGTCAACACAACCCTCTGCGCCTACTGTTATTTCCTGGTAGTCCCCGTTGCATTACCATTTCACCAACTTTCCTCTCATGGGGGATTACAACACGTCTTACTACCTTCCGGGTGATCTGTGGAAGCAATACATGAAAAGTATCGATTTTTTTTTTCCTAGATTCTAAAGGGAGAAAGTATGTTAAAAGAAGTTACTTGAATTCAAAGACTCAGAGCAGTGATGTAATTCATGATTACTTTTCTCGTGATGACGTTGCCTTCTTCGTCGGTAAACTGTTCCTCTGTTACAGATTCACCAGGAATGTTTTTTGCTTCCTCACCCTAAGGAACGTGTTATAAGATTAGCAATAGAGCCTATATTCTGTCAAACCCACACATATTTCCACACCAATCCAAGCAACAAGCACATGCTAGCTTCAACTTTATGTAACAGTTTGCTTTATGTCACACGAAATGCACGAAAGCCTCGTTCATTTAGCAATGCTTATACCTGTGCATTTATTTTACAAAATGTTTCCTTAAAGCCTGTAGGGAGCTTCCAGCACACTGCTCTTATTAACTAGAGGAAGTCAGGAAGCTCTCTGGGCAACATAATCAAGTGGTCAGTCTGAGTCCTACAAGACATCCCTTAGCTCTTCACAGCTTCTCAGTGCCTGGCACACGCAGAAACATGGTCTAACATGCTGGAAATCTGGGGACTTAAAAAGAGAGCTCTGCCTATAGCTTGCTAAACATGAGATCTTAAACACAAACACAGAAGACAGACAGGACTTCTCAACACTTACAAAATGAAGGAAGTTATCTTACGTGACACTTTGCCCAGCATGGTGCCACCGCGCCAAGGAGCCTCGGCAGCCCCGTCCATGACTTACTGAGCTCAGCAGCACTTCAGCCATCACTTCTTGTAGTACCAGCAATTTATAGGACCAGTGTAAATAAATGTAAAAGCAGTTTCCTAGCTGCTATGCCACTGACTTAATTTGACTTAAAGGAATTATTGCTCAAATCATAAATAAATGACATTACTTTCGAGTCTGAGCCTAGCTGGCAGTGGTGAACTTATGTTCCAAAACAACTTTGTTAACCTACAAAGTGATATTTCCAAACCTGGCTGCTGAAGCAAGTACTGCTTTTGATGTTTCAAAAATACCCATTGTCTGTGCTTACATCTTTCATATAAGTAAGGCAAACATAATGATAATGTAGCTGGCCTACATATGAAAAATTTCCACTTGCAAATGAATAACCCAAACAAACAAACAAATTCTTAAAACTTTTCTTCTCTCCTCACCCTCAACCCACTATGGAAAAATTACAAGTAAAGAGAGGCAGCAGAAAGAAAACACTGTATAAAATACATTATAACAATATTAACTACAAAATAATATTTGAAAGGAGACTATTACAGCTTTTGTAATGCTTTGATATACTGAACAGCACAGGGAAAATATTAGTTTCTAATTTACTGTGGTCTATACACTACATAGTTGTCTACATAAGCTCCTGGCACTGCTTTATAATAAACAAATACAGCGATGCCACGTGTATTTTTTTAAAACTGTTTTCCCTACTAATGCAGCTTTTCAAGATGTACATTGCAACATTGGGACTGAATGCTATTTCTAAGCTCTAAGCAAAAGAAACCTTTCCTTTTGTTTACAAGCAATTTGTGGTCTTTTCTAGCCAAGCTTTTCCATTTTCCTCACCTGGGGAGAATGGCAGCAGGCAGGAGCCAGTAGGGAGTACAGCAGAGCAGAGCCCCCAGCCATGTTTGTCATTTTTCACGAGTACAGAATTTCTGCTGCTTTTGCATTGAAATCTGTACTGAAGTCACCACTTGATAATTAAGCAGTGGAACAGTTTCAGACATTTTACACCTTTTTCCCCAGGCATTCACGGACTGTTAGCAAACTGTACAACTTGCTGAACTCCGGTGCTTCAGGAAGCATTGCCAAGAGTAGGACAGGCTCCACAGCCAGGTGGATTCCACTGCATAGGGACATAAGGATAAGGTCCTGTGCCTGAGGCACACCCAGCTGAGGGGACCGGGCCAGGGAACATTGGCGTCCCTACCAAAGCACAGCAGAACAAACAGCTACTGAAGCCTTCAGACGGAGCCTGAAAGATTCCCTCCCCAGGAGGAGAAATGACACACCTGCCTAAGCACTGCAGCAGGCTCTGTGCAGGAGGAGGGAACGGCGGGGCTGGTCCCTGCAGCGAGCGGGGCCCCAGCAGCAGCCGGCTGCTTCCTTTCTCACGAGAAACGAGAGAGAGACGAGACTGCTGCGAGGCAGGGGACAGTGACTGGGTGAAGGGTTTGGGAACTGAAACCTGCGGGCTTTCCTACTCACAAAGAGATGGGAGGGGGAAAGACTGACTCTGGAGAAGTAATCAGATGCAGAGCAGATGGGGAACTAGCTGCACAGCTTCTTTCCTGGCCTTCCACGTGTGGGTTCAGAGACTCCCCAGTGGGCTCCACCACAGTACCCCAAGGAGCTGGAGGGAATCCTGGCACAGACATCCCATGGAGCACAGAGGTATGGAAAGGTTCCCTCTCATGAGTAGGATCTCCAAGCCACTTCAGTAAAACCCACAAAAACCAGAAATAAAACAACACGGCCAGTAGCAAGGTCACCAGACTACTTGGCATGCCAACGCCACTTACGTGTACTGTTTCTTTGACTCGTTACTGCAGCTATGAGCAGTTTAAGGTTATCCCTTAAAACAACTTAGTGAGAATTACTGCGTTCAGCTTCAAATGACATGTAAAGTGTACTGCTGCACTGAAAGATGTCTCCTGAAAGAAAATGCAGTTTTAAAGGTGTGGTGAATCTTGGGTTTTAATTAGCTACATGCTCCTTTTAGCACAATTTAAGGATAAGTGCTGTAAATACTCAGCAGTCAGCACGCATGAAATCCAGCAATTCTCTTGCTGGTGGGTAGTTAAACAAATTGCAGGAGGGCTCACAACTGGTAGGAGGTAGATCTGATTTACTGACTTTTTTAATCCTATGCAGTTATAAAGATGGATGTTTGCTAGGAAAAAATCCCTACCCACTGGCATTTTTAGTTGTAAGAGCTCAAACCAGCATCGGGTTAAAATCGCACATTAGATGACCTTGTCAACAAAAGCTGTTTTTAAACACAAAGCTGGTGCATCTGCGTCACAGCTAAAGTATAAAATTCTTTCCGCTGCATCATACTTATGTGGGCTTCATTTTACCCTTGACCAGTCAAAATCACTGTCACACTACCAAAAGCTTTAGAAAGGCAGGGAGAAAACTTAATACCGTGATTACTGGAAGCCCAGTTATATCCCTGGGACTAAAGAATACAAAGGCTGCAGTCTGCAAGCCTCAGCCCCAGAACATGCCAGGAAGCTTTGCAAAGCAGAATGCTTTAATGTAACCCTGCTCGCTGGAGTGTAGTCCTGCCAAAACCAGCTGGTATCCTCTCTCTGTTGCTCTCCAGGGCAGGAGAAGCAAAGAGCAGTTTCCTCAAAGTCGTCTGCCAGCTCCACTGATTTTTCTTAACGGTTATTTGCAGATTGTGGGTGTTCCCAGGGACCTTCAGATAAATGGAGTTATACAGTCAGTGCTGCAGTGTTGTGCCAAAGTTCACTGTAGATTTGTCAGAGCTCTGGTTTTCTTTCATGTTTGTTTTATTACTAGAGGGATAATAGTCCCTTTTATTCCTCCCGTACATCTAGTGTTGTAACAGCAGAGAATAAAGGTGCAGCTGGATGCATCTTATCCACATGGATAAAGAGGAATTTAAAAGCAGGCGGAAATAAGCAAGATCCTAAATATTTAATTTTGCCAAAGACCAGAGGCAATGCTGCAATGGGAACAGGAGCTACACAGAGCACACTTCACTCGCTGGCCTAAGCCAACATCAGGACATAATCCCTTCAGTCTCAAGATCACATTCTTGTAATGCATGAACAGCAGCTGCGCCTCAGTCTCCTTGGGGTCTTGAGCCTCTGTGGCAACAGCAGGAGAAACAAACATCTTTCATTAAGGTCATTTTCATTTGTGAGTTCTGCCTACTCAGGGAGACCTTGTTAATCAGATGCCACAACTCTCTACCTGCGCCCATGCTGAGTCTGTAGTTGCTTGTTTGCAGATATATTGCTAAAGCCACAGGAAGGAGAGAAAAATCCCAACAAAACAACAGGCAAGGCAGGGAGACCTGAGAGCAAAGAGGTGCTGCAAATGGGACAGCATATAGTCCACTGCTGGGACCTGGGGCATAGGTCTGGTGCATGTTGCATGGAGGAGAACGTGATGAACACACCTCAGAACAGCACTTGGGGTCTAGGGTTTGATTTACTCCACATTATCTTAGTGAGGCCAGCAGCTCCAACTCTCATGGGGCAGGACAGGGGGAGGGCACTTACCTGCAGCTCTCCCAGCCAGAGAGAGACTGTAGTGGAGATGCTGTGCCCAGCTGAATACACAAAAGGAAATGCTTCCCATTTTCCTCACACTGGGCACAGGCACTTAATTCTTATCACCTACAGGATGGCCACATTTCATTTTCTATAAATAAGCTTCCCCTGAATAGCAAGACCATGGGAGCTGCTGGCTCTAGCTTTGACTAACTGCTGCTCAGGCCACTTCTCCTGTGCAGGATGAACCAAACACTCCACGATCAGTAACGGGGCATTTCATGGGCAAAATGCATGGAAAGGGACAAATCTTCAATAAAAATTGTCAAGAAATAGCAAAAGTGAAAGATACGAAGTTACATCAGATTTGAATAACTGCTTAGAATATATAGAATATATATTTTATTTTCCATTACATTCTACCATAAACCTTTTGGCAAGATTTTTACTAAAAGAGCTTTAGCCAAAAATTTGTATCCATGAAAGATTTAATAATCTCTGAAAAAGCATGAAAAATTGGACACTGATTCCTGCCATGGCTGAACAACAGGAGCTTTGGATCAGGCTTTGAATGTCCACATTGTGGCAAGCACTCCTATTTTCCCCTTGTGCGCTAATTGCTGACATTCCTGCACTACCATAAACCCGTTTCTTTTGCAATGTCCCATCCCATCAATCCACCATGTGAGCAGAAGAGGGGAAAGAACAAAAACAAAAACATCTGCACTACCTTGAGGTTAGAATGAGATCCTATTACATGTGGAAATGGGCATCAGTCCTTGCTTGTCTGGTTTTATGGGCTCAGCCCTCTGAAGTGCTAAATCCCATGGGAATGTGCTGAAGAGTACTGAGCACTTGACAGGACTCAGCTCTTGGACTGCTGGGAAAATACCTCCGTGGGAGAGAAAAGTCTTTCCCCGTATTTGGGCCAGGACAGAGAACTAAGGTAGCAGTTAAACAGAAGTAATAGTGTTAGCAATACTGCAGAATGGCACGGAAAGGAAAAACAAGTTGGGAAAGAAGAGCAAAGGTAATGAAGCAATTCAGCCCTGGCTGTACCTGTGCAGGCACATGGCAAAGCCTTTTTTTCTACAGGACTCAATTTATCCTCAAGGTTTTAGTGCCAGCAAACTTTATGCCTGCAGGCTGTGTGAGTACCTCTGTTGCTTCAAATGCAACATGCAGGCAGTAATGAATACTAGGAAGAGCAATTAATGTTAGGAAAAAAAATCTTTACTGTGAGGATGGTAAGACACTGGCACAGGTTGCCCAGAGAAGATGTGGATAACCCATCTGTGGAATGTTTAAGGCCAGGCTGGATGGGGCTCTGAGCATCCTGGTCTCCAGGCCATCCTGCCCAAGGCACGGGGTTAGAACTGGACAATCCTTAATGTCCCTTCCAACTCAAGCCATTCTATGATCCTATTAATAAAGGCTACAGTAAAACAACACAGTTCCCACATGCAGTTCTGCTCAGTGGAGGCTCCAAGCACACCCTCATTCCCTCCCCACTGCTGCTGGATGTAAGCTGGCTGTGGGGTTGGGCACAGCATTCACTTGGCCAGGCACTGAGGCACAGGCAGGTGAGCACCTGCTGCTCCTGCCCACTGCTCAGGGCCCTGCAGCAGCAAAGGGAGTTATTTTCCCTCTGCAGGCTGGGAGCATTGTTCCAGGCCTCTGAGCACTACATCTTGAGACCTGATTGAGGAGTTGTACCTCAGCTTGTGCCTGCTCTTACAATGATTTCAGTTCACCCGAAGTGAATTTCTGCTCCTGGGAATGTGCAGAAAAAAGTCCAGGTCCCTATGCATGTTAAATCTTGATTTTTCCATACCATCATTTCATGAACTTTACATGATCAAAATGGTTATTTCCCCTATCAAATTCTTTCTCTAAAAGTCCGGATGATTGTTGCTCTTTAACTTTCTCTTGTTGTCTTTTGAGCTTGTCTTAAGATGCAGAGTGGGGGATAAAAAAAGAAGCAATAAATGACCAGAAAATAACCAAATAATCACATGTCATTTCTAATCAAGAGACAGGTACAGCTCTAACCCAACTGAGATCAGACACGTTCCCAACAGCATGGGTTCAGCTGCCTCCACTCACTGCGCACACCCTTCCCACTGGGTCTGCACTAGCTGCAGATTCCACTAAATATGCTGCTTTATGCTTGGCTCTGGTAAAAGTTCTACCCCAAATTATACCACCACATTTAAAACCAATTTTCTGTGCTTTTCTCTCAACACAGGGGCTGTAAGAGAGACAGCAAGAGAAAGCTGCCTTTGACACGCTTTCCTCTTTTCTACTCCAACATTTCCTGACTGCAAACCAGAGGACACCAAAATAGTTCAGACATAAATTGGGTGGGGGCCCTTAGCCACAGGCCAACTATGCAGTCTTTGAATCTGTAGCACACTTAAACTTTGTGTGCTACCAGAGACTCCTGCAGCATTGGCGGGGCCGTGATCGCCCACAGGCCCCTGCCCCATTTGAAAACAGAAACCACATTCCTAAGCCTGAGCAGCCAGGGCTTATCTGCAGGGGGAATTACTGAGGGAGAGTTATACCCTGACAGGCCCAGGGCCTTCAAGGGCAGGCAGCAGGTTCTGCCTGGGGAGATGGGGGACCAAACAAAACACTTATTTCTGCTGAGCTCAGTTTTGCCATTCCTATCTTGTCCCAAACGGAAGCACGACGGGTACACTGAAGGAATTCATGGTGAAGGCAGCCAGAAAAGTCACCCTTCCTCTTCCAAAGGCACCTGCACCTTGGACTGTTTGGCAGCTGTGCAGAGCAGCCTATTTGCCACCCACATTACACAAAAGGTGCAGTGCCTTTTGTGGTGTGCAGACTCCTCTCCACAAAGCATGCAAGCAACGGTGATATAGATATGTGCAATTGAAATGCCGCAATTTATTCCTAAAGTAACAATTACAGCTTAGGTAAACTGTACCAGTGCTGTAATAGCACTAAGGTGCCCTGCTGGGTTTTTTTTCAGGGCTTGACTGCATGATTTTCTAGTAAGAATCTAAAAAATCCTGTAAGTTACTGAGGAATTACATAATGGTTTATGGTAGAGACTATGCTGCAGGAAAATAATGTCATACTGTATGACCACACAAAAATATTATAAGGGCAAATACAATTACTTATATGATTATACCATTGTTATCAGTGTTTATAGTATATTGTGCTTTAAGTAAAGGCTATCTGTAAATAAATATACTAAATAGAGTCTACTGAATGCAATGCAAGGATTTTTATTAACTTCAGTAGATTTAAAATCTGCTGTAGTGAGAAAGTTTTCCAGAACCATTGAGCACTTAGGACCGCAAGTTTCAACCAGAGAACGTGCCTCATACTTTCTTATATCCCTCTCATATATTCCTGCAAATGTTTAACTTGTAACTCAGAATTTATTTAAATCAACAGAAAAAAAAATTTTTATCCGTCTTTCTTAGTGGCTCATATTTGCTCTACAGGAGACCAACATGCTGCACCTAGCTGCAGTCTTTAAGATGCCATGCACAACAGTGGCAGTGAAGGACACAGCACTCCATGCAGCACAGTTGTTTTCCAACAGAAGACACCCATAAACCTGTGTTAAAGCAAGGAAAGGCAACCTAGCACTGGGTTATAAATCCATACTGGCAATGGAAAGCACACTACCACAGGGGCTTCAGTATGCCAAACCTGACATTCTGACACAGCAGACCATACCCACGTTCATGCCAATGTCGCCTCAAGAAAGCAAATCACAAAGTACCTTCAGAATCAACCGCCGTCGGTAAACTCTTGTAATAATTCTCTGTTCTTCCTCTGAGCTTGAATCACTCTCAATCTCACTGTCACTGTCACTACACTCCTAATAAATGCAGTTTTAGTACATTTGAAAAGCACGTTTGCAAGACAGAACATGCTGATCAGGACTAGGAGAAGAAAACAGAGGTTATCAGGAACAGTGCTTTCCCTGTCTCTGTTATGTACATAATGACTCGCAGTTTCACTGCTAAAGTACATGAGGGGAGGAGGCTTTTTTGCTCCTTGGCATGCTGTAACCTGATAATTGCACCAGCTATGGAATATCTCAGCAGCTCTCAAGTCTCAGAAAATGGTATTTAGAATGCATCTGACCTGTGAAATTTCAAAACCTTATGTAATTCTTTTAATTTTTATGTAAAAAAAACCACCCTAAACCTTGTCATAACTCACAGAATATTCTTCTCCTAAAAATTATTCTTTCAAACAAGTTTTACGGATTCACAAGGTATGGGAAGTGAATTCCCCAATAAAAAAAAGTAGTCACACAGAAAGATTCAGCGGAGCACTTCCCCACAAAACGTTACATAAGGCCTTCTGAAGAACTTCTCCATGTAGATTGCTTTCCTGCTCACTATTTATCTGCTTTTATAAGTGGCAAAACTGCAGTGTGAAGCACAGACATTCTGCATTTTTTCAAGAAGGGAACTTTTAGAGCTCAGCTCAGGGGGCACAGCCCGGTGCTGGTGTCAGCCTGGTGCTGACAGGTATCGCAGCTACACACAGGTATCTACTCTGCCCTGGCACCCTCTGCCAGCACTGCTGTTTTCCCCTCCAAAACCCAAGGAGCTCAGCTTTGGGGCTAAGCAGCTCTGTGTGCATGTGCCTGACGAAGGGCTTCCCACCTCTATGTGTGACACACATAGGGCAGAGATCCTTCTCCCATGATATTTGGCTGAACCAACCCTTTCCTGAACAGAGACATTTGAAAATTCCCTCCATGTTTTACTCAATGACAGCCCCAAACTGATTTTAAAATCATGGATAGTAGATATTGTGAACTACATATCTGTTTCTCTTTCTGAATCTGGCCCTAAATGGACATCCTAAACAAGAAGCATTTCTCAGAAATTATGCACAAAATAAGAGTGAGCATAGGTGGGTGGAGGAGAAAAATAACTATATAACAATAGGCATTTAGGGCGGGATGACAGAATTCATCTGCAGTTCTCTGGCACTAGTCAAATATAGATACAAAAAATTATAAACTAATCCTCTCCTGAAGAAGTAAGAAGAAAGTAGATGATTTCTAGAGGGCATTAGGCTTTGGAAGAAGAGTTATTTTTAATAAACAGCTTTAAGTGGTTTATATGTGATGGAATTCTGACATTGAAAGTCACCTTGACCATGTGCTGGACATCACCTCTTTGGAATAACAGAGCAACTGTGCCGTGTTCTTCTCATTTAAACAGATCACTGGAATCTGATGCTTGAGCATTTGTAGAGAATTATATGACCTACACCATTACTGCAATGTTTACGTGCACTTGGGATGAGGCCAAGGATTTGTTTCACCAGCGTCACCAGGCGTCAGACCCGTATCAATTGTCTGAGTTTATCTCTTGATGCAAACTCTGTGCCAAAGCACTGCTGCAGCCCTTCTCCTGCAGGTGGGTGACTATTGCTTCCTGGCTCTTTCCAAATGGGTCACAGATAAAAATATCTTACTTTGGCAAGTAGTTTTAGTTTGTTTCCACTTTCTCTCCACAGAAGTAAATCTGTTTCTTCCATACTTTTTTCTTTTATGGAGCATTTCTGAAGAATGCCTTGCAGAAAGACTGCAGTTAAAATTTTCTTTCTGTTTTCATGACAGCACATGAAGTGTCTCACCATGAATTGGACTGCATTAGTAATTAAACTTATTTAATTCAAATTAGATTAGAAGGCATTATTGAAGGAATATTGACAAGGTAATAGAAGCAGTTCTTGTCATTCTAACAGATGCTATTTTCTTACCCATTCAGGTTTTGTGAGAGACCCACGTTTTGAAATGACATTATTTTCTGATACCAGTTTATTCAAAGATCATACCTATAACAGACTTGTTATTTAGTAGATAAGTTTATCAGCCTCTACCAATAAAGCAAAGTAGTGCAAAGAGCACGCCTAAGAAAAGCACTTGCTTATTCTTCTCAATCCAGATGGGATATCCAACAGTAAAGAGCGCACAAAAGTGGGTGACAACTTCTTTTCCCACTGATGGGAATGCAGAGGGGGAAGTGCAACATGTCAGCACACCCTCAGCACATCACAGCAGGCATCTACATTCCCTCCTGCATTTAATCGGAGCATGGCACCACCAGACTGAGGTCTGCCCCAAAGCCTACAAACACTGAGGAGCGCTGCCATCTGCCTTTAACTGCCTTTCAAGAAGGCGAAGGCTCTTACTGACATTTGTTAAGTATTCCAGTAATTAGCAAACATTAGGAAAGATCTTACTGTGTCACGAACTAATAACAAGATAATAACAATCATATGCTGCATAACTGCTGAAACTGATTATGTTACCATCTAATAAAAGAATTCTTGGTTGTATAATCGAAAGAATATTTTTAAATGAACTAATTTAAACCTGAATGATTTACTGCAGCCCCCCACAGCCAACATTTTTATTGTGCTACAATTAAAAAAGAAAAATCTATATCGTGTAGAAACAATTCTACTGAAATACCTTGCTTCCAGAAGTTATAATCTCCTCCTGTATTATACCCAAGAAAAGACAATCTCAGTAGAGAGAGGAATGCAGAAGAAACTCTGCAATTCCCCTTTTCAGCCTGGTTCCCTGCTGGCCCTGAGGTCAATTCTGTGGCAATCCTCCCACTGCTGGGGTGTGAGGTGCACGCAGATACTGGGCTACAAGCCATTCTTTGTGTCAACTTTCCTTCTAAGCTTCTGGTAAATAAATAGAAGCAACTGAGAAAGCTATCAAAATCCTAATTTTCAGAAAGCAACTTATAACTGGGGTTCTGCAGTTAAGGGTGTACGAGTCAGGCAAGGTAGAAAGGAAGGGGAGCCCCTTGGCAGCTTTTTAAGGAGAATGAACCACCACCAGGAAAAATGTTTTACATATTTAGAAATTATTTGATTTTTCTTTGCTGGATGGACTCTGAAGTTGGGATGAACAAGGCAATGAAAATAAACAACCATAAGGAGATGAATAAATATCACCCAAAATTTATTTTTTCTGCAAATTAACAGAGTAAAAAAAAAAAATGCAGGAAGTTTTGGGGACAAAGAGCAGGACAGAGCCTGAAGGGTCCCTATATTGCTTTGGTCTTATCATTTTCTTCAGTGTCACAGGAAGAGTGGGAAACCAGTGACAACACCTTAGTGGAAACAGATGGAGGACAGCTGAGCTGTTGGCTGTTTGCATAGGTGGTATGTCATGGCAGGGAAGGGGCTGATCCCCAGCCATGTGGGACAGCACTCCCAGAAGCTGCTCTAACCTCTTCCAGGGCTCAGGGCCAGGCAGGGAGGGGATTATGCAGCCTCTCTTGGCTCCCCTGCCTATCCTGACTCCACACCATTCTATTCACAACACAAATAAAAATTCCCAGTAGCTTCCATTTTTCTCAATTCAGTAGTAAACTGAAAAAGCATAAAGAAGGATACAAAAAAACCCTAACCCTGTCACAAACAACATTGCAAGTCATACAAAAGAATTTGTCAACCAATATGTCAAGCAACAGGGACTCCTCACACTGTTAATTATTATAGGACATACTGTACCTTCTGTTCAGACATTACTGCTCCCTCCTCTTCTTGGATGCTTGTTCTTGGCTTGCCATCGTCAGAAGTACTCCAGCCCGTCTTCTTCACACTGACAGGCACAGATGTTTTGCTGCCTTCTGTTGTTAGCTTGCTGGTCTCTTCCAAAGATTTCTGATATGCTGTTGATGATAGTGTTTGCTCATCAGTACCAGCTGAGATCTGGGACTTTGTTTTCAGGGCTTCTTTGTCACTGTGTTTTCCCACATCATTTAAAGCTTCCTGGATGTAGGATTTAGTTTTTGCCTCTGATGTGGACTCAGATAGGCTTCCATTTGTTTCTGGCTTCCCTGCTTCTCCTTTGACATATGAGGTAACAGAATCCCGACACTGGTCCGAACTACAAGAAAAAGAGAAAGGAATAGACAGCTGCTCAGGGCTTACATCACAGGCAGAAGGGCAAAGTACCAAGCCTCTTACTGAGCCTTCAGTCTAAGCCATTACATTTCACACAGAGAAAAGAAAAATTTTAGACTCCACTTGCAGGCATCAATCTTTTTAATAACCTTGTCTTCTGCACCATGACATTGTTTCAGAAGCAATGAAAATACGGTGGACAATGGAAACAAGGCCAAATGTTTTATGTTTATCTCCTTCCACTTGGTGGAGGGGAGGAAAAACATAAAAAAAATACACAAAACCTACCAGTTCTCTCGTATAACCATGAGCTAAAGCCTGGAGGCACTGATTTTTAAACCACTCTCTAATCAAAGAGGTGATGAAAGTATCTGTTACTGTGCAATTACCAGTTATTTTTCCCCCAAAGTACAGTATCTGTACTCCAGATAGGTCTTGCCTTTTATAATACACAGTTACCTGCAAATAAGTCCTTAGATACTGCAGAATCTCAAAAACATGCAGAGCCAAAGGCAAGAAAGGTTACTAAAAGATAGAAAGCTGACCAGAATTTTGCCTCAGATTACCTATGGAAAGGTTGCACCTGCACTTCTGATAAACAGTTTTCTTTTCCTTTTGATTTTTGCTCACTTTCTGTTAAACACTATGACTGTGTAATGCCGGCACATGAAAATATGCCAGCTGGCAAAACTCTTATAAAAGATAGCAAAGTGAATTCATCTAGCTAGAAATTGGTATCTTCTTAAGGAAGCCCTTTTAGTTCCAAGAAGTGATCTATTTTGCCAATTTAGCACAATATAAAATGCAGAATAACAACACTTGCTTAACAATCACATCAGTAGTAGTTCAAGAGCTTTACAATATTGAAAGACAGTGAATTTGCTGAAATCAGTGACCAAATTCCCACTGCACTTGATAAAAGAGTATCTAATGCTACCTTGAACCTTAAAACATGCTGAGTCAAAGATGCAAAGGATGTAAACTGCTGACAGACAAAGGATCACTGGGCTGATTTATAGCTCCTGCAGACCTGGCTCCTTCAATTAGTGATGGCAGGAACCCCTTGCCCAGTGGGCACCAGTAGGGCTGAACAGAACAACACATATTGTGAATGTTGAAAGCTTAAGGAGGTCCAAGGGCAGGCTGGAAAAGCTCATACAAGAGAAATGCACTGAGGATAAATATATAGAAAGCATCCCTCTCAGCAGGTCATTGATTATGTCAAAGATGAGTGGAGCTTGGCAGAGTGCAGGGGGAAAACAGCACATACATCCACTTTCCTTCCTCTGCAGTCACTGCTGGGAGACAACAGGACTAGGTGGGTTTGGTATCACGATTCTTACCTTCTTATGCCTCGTAACTTATCTTTTAAAAAGTCTAGTAAATTAGCATGACATAATATGCCTGAAGTAAGTGTTATAAAAAGTGGCAATTCAAAAATTGGCTTATGGGAAAAGTAAGTTATCTGAGGGAAGGCAAAGAGATGCAAATGCAAAGAATGACTGCTATAAAGGTGCTCAAAAATAAGAGTAATGTAGTATCCTGTTTTCAGATAATGTTCTTGATTCCAGCTACATCTATGCACCACTGAGATGAATTATAAATGGAAATACACAAGATAAAGAACATGAAAAGAAATATTACCTGCTAAAGTTAATATGAAATACTCCTCAAATACCTATATCGATAATGAAACCTGGTAAATATACATTTCTAAAGACAAATATATCTGAGGTCAAATCAAGTTTTTCCTTTAAATGTACACATAAGTATCCAGACCTGTTCTCACAGAGTAGAGGACAGCAGCCTCTGCAGTGCTGCTGGAGGCCGAGGCAGCATGGGAAGCTGCT
>VXBU01015868.1:324362-389039 GCA_013400315.1 Bombycilla garrulus | reverse complement strand
CACACACACACACACGGGGTGGGTGCTCACCTCTCTTCCAAGCGATCCAGCAGGCTGCCGCCTATCCTGCGGCCCGATGCTGGCGCCTCAGAGACGCTGGAGGAGTCAGGCTGCCAACCTGCAATTGAAGACATTTCGTGTTCTGCTTGTTGAACACCTTTAAGAATTGACCATACTCTTCCTTCCGTCATCTCCTCAGACTCAGCTCCTTCTTCCAGATGAATGTCCTCAAACAGAGACTTAAACTTTTCTGCCGTCATCTCCTCATCAGTACCAGACTTTTCTCTCTCAGGCTGTTCAGTTCTCACTCCTCTTTTACTAGTCTCTTCACTCTGCCTTTGTTTAGCATCTTTGGATATCCCGCCATAACTACCGAGATACCGTGGAAAATCTTTAAGGTCCACTTCCTCCAACTGGCTCTCGCCTATGGAAATATCTTTAGGTGTTCCTTCTCTAGGCACTGAGAAATCAACTTTGCTGTCATCCAGTGAAGTGTCCTCTTCAGTCACCACTGGCGGTGCTGCTGCTGTACCATCTATGTGTCCCTGGGAGGTCACTAACACGTCACTCAGTCTACTGGGAGTTCTAAGGGGTGACTCTAGGCTAGAGGTGTCGCTAAGGAAATCGTCCTGCTGGAAAGGGGTGGGCGGCACGAAGCGCAACCCAGTGGGAGTTTCCAGTTCCACTTGAATGGAGGGATAACCTAAGGAAGACAGCACATTTGGACTGACTGGGATGAAGCATGGAGCAACAAATAAGCAAATGCCAAATGATTCATGGGTTACATAAAGTATGAAACATATGAGGAGGTGCAGGTGTATAAGAACCAACGCAGTTCTGATAGATTTTGTTACTTTGTCCTAAAGAGACGGAACAAAGAATGAGTACTGCCAGTGAATATTACAGTGAAGCCAGTACTTCTGACTATTTTTTAATAGTCTGTAAAGTTCTCAGCAATTGCTTGTGCAGCCATTTTAAACATTTTCAAGCTAAAGCAGATTGTCTTACGGGCATGCAATAAACCAAATGTGGACAAGGGTGGTTGTCCCCTTACATACAAGACAATCTCTTGCAGCCATATTATAAAAATCTTTATTTCCAAGTTTTTATTTTTATTTTTCTTTTTAATTTGGAAGTTTAATTAACAGATTTTAAAGACAGCAGTAGATCATAACATAGGACAGCCACTTTTTTGCCAGTAGGTATTCTTCCTAAAACAAGTCCACATTTTTAATATGCTTTTATATAAAAATACACAATACCAGAAATACAGTGTTACTAATCTATACCTCCAATTTAACCACACAGTACAAGAACGGACTAGTTGAAGAATGAAGAACAGAAATGGATCCTAATGAGAATACTAAAAGATAGCAGATCTAAATATACAGCAGGATACAAAAAACTAAAGTAAGGAAGTTAACAAAGGGATAAAAGAAGAAAAACACAACAAGGGACAGCTATATGAATATTTCAGGAACAGTGAAGTTATACGGGTGAGAAGACTGTGGTGAGTAAGGAGATCTTGGTGATCTTGAAGATTGTGGTGATCTTGGTGACATTGGTACAATCAGATACACTGATCAAATAAAGAGAAAAGAAAAATTGATGAAAACATAAAAAAGAAGACATACAAAAGGATTAAACTGAATATACACATAAAAATGGCAACAAAACCTTAAGTTCGCATTCTGGCAAATGAGGTTGGGCAACCTAGGAAAGGAAAAAACACATGCTGTGGGGTTAACTGGATATTGTGCTGCCTGCAAGGGGAAGGTGCATCAACAGGGCTTGGGGGTTTGTTTCCTGAGCCAGCCGAGAGAAAGGCAAAGGTGGTCTGGTCTTGGTGAGGAAAGGAAGCTTGAGGAAGGTTCAGAGAAGAGGAGAGACACAAAGCAACTGCAGAGAAGCGCTTTTTTCATAAAAAATTGATGCTATTATTAAAAGGCTCAAGCAACATTTCAAGAGCAACTTTCTTAAAATGTCAACAGAAAACTATTTCTGTAGTGCAATGATTCAATGACCAGCAATGCTGCTCAATAATGGAGGTACACTAAATTCATATGCTCTGAAGAAAAAAAAAATCTTACTAAAATACAGAGAAAGCCAAAACATAATTGAACAAATTACAAAATCCAAAGGAAATGTTACAAAAAAAATCTTATTGAAGGAGCTATTTATAACACAGTGAATAAAATCAAAGTAATAATCCAGTGCCTGTTATCTAACATTTGAAACAAGAAAAAGTCAACATTTATCATCTTCAATATACGAATAATAAGCTCTTCCATGAAAACTTTGTTTTACAAAGAGAATTTCATTTTTTCTGGTAATCTGACTCAAATTTAACCTGCACAGTTCTTCTTTCAGTTGATATAACTTCCAGGCGAAAATTATTACACAACTTTACCCCTTAGAAGGCTGAAAAAGAAATTCACTCACGCACTAATAAAACATTTCCATATTTTTCTACTGCCATTGGAGAAATGGTCCAAGTGAAAATCATAAGGCAATCGACGTTCACAGCTCAAAATGGCACATTAATTTATCCCGCACAAATACTATGCACCTTTTTCCCCTTGTTCTTCCTGGTTTTTTTTTCCTTGAAATATTTTTACTACTACATATCTAGACAGGAAGCCAAAGAATACATGTACTTCCAGGTAAATTGTCAAGCATTAAATACCAATTACATAAAAAAAAGACATGGACAAGCCTCAAGGGACAACTGTTGCAGGAGATAAGCTTGGTCTTGTCAACTCACCCTGAGGCTGCTGGGAACCAGTGTTTCCTCAGACACACATTTGTGGGACTCTGTGCTTATTGCTTGTGATATTAATGTGCAACCTACATATTCCCATAAATGACTTGGATGCAGGACTTGAAGGTGTACTAAGGAAGTTTGCTAATGATATGGAATTGGGAGCAGCTGTGGACACCTCCAAGACAGGGAGGGCTGAGGGACCACCAACCTTATCAGTTTAACAAAGACAAGTGCTGGGTTCTGCACCTGGCATGGGGCAACCCTGGCTGTGTGTGCAGGCTGGGTGATGAGGGGCTGGAGAGCAGCGCTGTGGAAAGGGACCTGGGGGTCCTGGTCAGTGGGAAGTTGAACACGAGTCAGCAGGAAGCTGTGTCACGGGAGGTTTAGGCTGGATATTAGCAGGAGGTTTTTCACCCAGAGGCTGGTCAGGCACTGGAACAGAGAAGTGGTAACAGCACCAAGCCTGCTGGAGTTCAAGATGTGTTTGGACAACGCTGTCAGACACACGGTGTGGTTCCTGGGGCTGTCCTGGGCAGGGCCAGGAGCTGGACTCGATGATCTTCGTAGGTCCCTTCCAGCTGAGGATATTCTATGATTCTATTGTATCATTGGGACAGGAAAACCCCTTTACACATTCAAAATTATTGTTCCTGTAGAGCTTACAATCTTTCTTTAAAGTTTAGTTTATACGACAGTATTGTATTATTGGACACGTCACTGAATTAAATATGACTATAGAATTCAATTACCATCAATGGGATCATGAAATACGTTATTTTCATCTGCAAAACTTCTGGTGCCTGAAATATTTCCATAATCAAATATTGGTCCTTCCAACAGGGTCACGATATCTATTCGATTAATTTTTGTCAATACAGAAGTTAAGGCATCAGCTGAAAAAAAAATAAAACACATCAGAAAAAGGTTCAGCATTGCAGAACTGTGTGATCATTTTTCTCAGCTACATTCACATTGTATTACTTACAAATTGCTGGCATGTCCCAATGCCTTTGGTTCTAGCAAACCCCAGCATTTGTCTGAGCAGTGATTCAGCTGCCTACTTATTCAAGATACACATCTATTAGGAGTTTACACTTTCTCCAAGTGTAATTATATTACAACACAAAAGGCACAAAGAATAAGGTCAGCTAGTTCTTAGAACATATTTACTTACTACTGATACAAACTATCCTTTTACTGGAGTGTAAAAATCCTTTCACCATTCTGTTTTGAGGCAGAATAGGTAGTCATGTATGTAATAATGCATATAAGGCTATTCATGCAGTACATCATGAAATCTCATTTATAATAATCCTGCTGTGAGAACACAGGAATAATACTGGAAGTTACTTTTACAGTGAAAGAGACCAAAGGGGACTCAAATGGCGTGTAGGAGTTTGTAGAACAGAGAAGGGTAATGAACACCATTGATGCCACACAAAAATCAACTCCTCTCAGCTTGAGCAATTCAAGTGAAATGTACAGATAAACCCAGAATTATCAGCACAGAATCAGTGTCTCCATCACTCCTCATAGGAAGAAGTTTAGTCTTGTCCTATGACCTGCAATAGTGAGACTACCTAAATTTTCCAGGCAGTCATTTCCATATTTCACATTCCTTGCTATTGGGAGAATTTTCCCTATTATTTCCTTTACTGGAGTTCAAGTTCATTACTTGTCCCATCAATTATGGATGTGGAGAGCAGATAATTTCCTTCTGCATATATAGTGAATAAATATGACATATTTCTGACTCCTGGTAAAAATGTAACTCAAACTGCTTTTTTCATCTATGGTTTGTGAAGGATATTCATATATTTTCTTCAACTTGGCAACAGACGAAATAGGCTATAACTTATAAACAGCAAAAGTAACTGCATGAACTTACTTGTAGCATTTTTCCCATCTCTGGTAACCCATTTTTTTAATAACATGAAGCTTTGAGCAATAAGAGAATTTGGATTTTCTACTCGGATTTGATTTATTTCATCCACAGAAAAATTCAGTTCTCTTGCCAGTTCTATAAAGACAAAAAAAGCAAGCGAGAAAAGAAAACAACCCCAAAAACACCAAAGAAAGCACAAATCCCTCAATTGTCTTGTCAAGCTTTCTGACTTTCATGGTCACAGAGACATCAACAAAACTCCCTGACATAAAGTTTACAGATAACAATGAGCATGGCATTATATCCCCACACTTTAATTTCCTAAGACATCATTTTGAATTTCAGTCATCTCTGGGAGAGACTATCCCACTCAGTAAGCCACTTAAACATGATGAAAGAGATTGCCTCATCACTGCTAATTTTTAAACTCTGTTTATTTCTGCTGATTGTTCTTCCCCTGGGAGCACCCTGTGCAGCTCAGCACTGGTGTTGTCATCACCTGAGTCCTGGCAGAGCTGGCTGTTGCAGCTGTGAGCCCAGGAAGGGCAGCTCAGCCCACCAACATCGAGGCCAGCGGTGGGCAGAACCTCCAGCCCTGACCTGCCTGGTTGCTGCGCTCCCTGCACTCAGGGTTTGGGTGAACTGCTATCCAGGGACAGCACACACCCCAGAGGCAGCCCTGAGCCCAGGCAGGCAGAGCCTCTTAGCTCCTTGGGAGCACATCTTCAGAGGAAAGCTATTTAGCTATTTTCTCTGAGTTTCTCTTTGATTTATTGGAAGATCAAGGAATAATGTCCTATTAGGCATCTTTGCCCAGTAATACATTGCGCATTTTGGGAAGCTGGCCTGGCTGTGAATTTGGGAGAGGCTGACACAATCTTACCGCGTCTTTTGGTAAAAGAATAAAAATGTAATCACAAAGACTGATTTCAAAATTAAAGCAAAAAAGCTTACCTGTCCAGCTAAGTCCTAGGTGATCAGCTACAATTGCCATCCTTATATCTGTCCGTTCACATGGACTCTGTGGACCTGTGATTTACAATTTCTCAATTAAAAAGGTTTTGCACAGAAAACCACCATACCGGATAATAGTTTATTATAAATAATAGCTTTAATTGACTAAGTTGACAGTGCTTATATTGTTTACTAGAATGGTTGTGTGACCTAATAACCTACAAAACAAAATTTTTTCACAGCTTTTAGATTTTCACCTGTGTAAAGCCAAAATGTAAAACTACATGATGTCGTGTAATGAAACCAAACATGCTCACAATCTAGCTTAGACTGTAGACAAGTTGTTCAATTACCGGTGAAAACCACCATGGCCAGATTATTGTCTATTTTCTCTGCTTTGACAGAACAAATATACTGTCACGAAAGACATCTTTCAATTTCTGAATTACACCAATTTCTGAGTTACATGAATGTCTTTGGCATGCTTCACTAGCTTTCTACAGTACAGAATTCGTTTGAAGGAAGAAAAAATAGAATAAGACAGCACATACAGATGACAATGACAGAATGAAAACTACAGTTAAGTCACTCCACAGGCAATCACAACAGTTCATGCACTAGGATCAACAAGTTGAAAGTTTTACAAACTAGGCTTGATCTCCACGAGGTGAGCAATGAGAGCTCCAGAAACCTGACTGCCTTCATTCTCACCAGTCCTCTTACTCCTCCTCCTCTCACTGTCGGCCTTTTCAATCTTTGATTTTATAGATGCTGCCTCTGTTCTCATGTCTCTAGCAGACTTCGGTGTAATGGAAGGCTGGTAAACTTGAGTAGCTTCTGATAAGGATGTGTTCCTTGATGTACTGTCTTCTTCATCATCAGAGACCTCTGACTGCATCTTTTTCTCTTCATCAGAAAGACGATCCACAAGCTTTAATGTCTCACCACTAATTCCCTTAAAATATTCAATAGAATGTTTACATACCTCCCTAAGCTGATTTTTCTTTACTTTAACTGTTGTCATGGTGACGGAGGTAGATCTTACCTTTACTGGTAATTTAGAAGGAAGTTGTTTTGGTTTTTCTTTCTCTACCTGCTCTTGTTTTGGCAGGGTTGGAGTTCTTCTAGCTAGATTACTCCTATGTGTGCTTTTTACAGGAATCCTAGACCTTGCTTCTAGACAGGGAGAGGAATTATTTTGCTTTGCTTTGTCAGGCTTACTAGCCTCTTTCACTTTACTCCCTGTATTGCTTTGCAGATTATTTTGTGACAAGACTTGTTTTACTGAGCTGGCCTTAACAGGAAGCTTTGACTTTCCTCTAGCTCCTACCAACTCTGTTGACTTCTGCTGCTCTCCGTGTGGTTTCTGCTTATCTCTTACTCTGTGTCCTTGTGTTGTCCCTGTACCTTTTCCTGAAGTGCTTTTTGCTTGATTAGCTTTCTGGAGGGAACATTTGGGTTCCAATTGTTCTTTTAGCACTACATTACAGGTAATATCATCTGTAGGGACAGCAGATGAATCCAAATTGTTGTTGTTATTAAAATTATCTTTTGGAAAATCAGTGTTTTCTGTTTGCCTACAGCTCGTCTGGCTAGAAGCTGAACTCGCAATCACTGCTACAGTTTCATTTTCTAGTCCCTCACCACTTGGCATCACAGCTTCTATCTTATCTGTCACTTCGCCAGGGCCATCTTTCTTCAGAGTCATGGTGGAAGCAGAAATTCCCATTTTAATTGGTGTGCGCAATTTGGGATCAACTTTGGAAGCGTTTACTGCTGCCGATGATTTCTCCAGTGAGTTACTACCAAGTGTTTGTTCCATGCAATCTCCACTGGCCTGGATGCCGGGCTTATTTTCAACTGCTGTTGTTTCTACTGGTCTCTCTAGGTTTGTTTCTACAGTGCTGTCCCCTGCCTGTGGCTGTGTGATGGCAGTGACTGTACTTTTATCCCCTTCCCCCTTGTCCCCTGACTTCCCTTCAGAAGTATGCTCACCAATCTGAAAAAATTGGAGTCTTTCTTCAACAAAATCCCTCTTGCTCATGTCAATTGCACCACTGCGAGTCATCTCAAACATCTTCCCCTCATGAAATGGGAAGGGGTTGGGCTCGCTAGTTGGCGTACTCTCATCTGTTGGAGTTCTGGCTGGTGTTGTGTCAGGTGTTGTCGCTTGAGATCTGTCTTCCACTGCCAGACCAAATGGTTTAGCCTCATCATCCCTTGATTTAGTCTCAAACACTTCATCGTCACCTCGGTTATTGGACCACGGGTCAAAATCTAGACTCTTGGTGGCCACAGTTTTGAAAGGTGTCGCAAATTCTTCGTCTACTTTGTAACTGAAATACGAGTCAGGAAATACAGTCCTGTCAGGGTGTCTGCCTTCCAAAGAGAAAAACTGTGCCCCTGACTTCTTATCGCTCTTATCTCCAGCTTTGTCAGAAGATGGACCTTTCGAAGGTGTCTTGTCTTCTTCAGGGCCTACCTTGCCTTCCTCCTCAATGACTTCAAGCTTACTCTGGCTAAAGCAGCGATCAGTCTGCTTTAGAATGCCTTCTGTAGTCCATACGTCCTTTTTGGTTTCAACTGCTGGACCTGCAAGTTTAGAATCACTCTCAGTTAAACCATCATCTTCATCTTGCAAATCATAACCGTCAAGAGAGTCAATCTCTGTCGCATCGGTATCATGGGAGAATTCTGCAGTGGTTGCTATGGAACACTCTGTGACAGACTGGTCATTGTTACTCCCGTTTTGCACTACATCATTCTGGGGTGAATCAAGCCCAGTGTCAAACTCATTGGGTTTCCCAGAAGTGGGAGGTCCTAACTCTTTCTGTTTCTCAATCTTTTCAGGGGCTCTGGGTTTTGAGGTTTCTTTTTGGTCATCTTCCAGCTCCTTCAGTTTGAACGTGTACTTTTTAAGTGGAACAGGTTGATAGAGGGATTCATCATCACTGGAGTCACTGACATCTGCTCCTGGTGGCACAGGAGAAGGTGGCTGGACTCTGATGACAGGTTCAGCCAGCTGGCACTTGTCATGTTCATCCTGCAAGTTCACTTCAGTCATCTCCATTTCACTCTCGGTGGAATAATGAGGCTTCTTTTCTGACTCGCCTTGATCCGCATCCAGTGGTGGAGGAGGAGGGAATTCAATATAGGCAACCCTGTTACCTTTGGGTCTTTTGTTAGAGTCCTTATTTATAAGATTAGGTAACGTTTTGTCAATCTGTGGTTCCTCAACCTCTGCCTGTTTCACAGATGTTGACTTAGCCTCTGCTTCCTCCTCTGACTCCTCAGATACCTCAGGTATAGGGCTGGGCTTGCCTGGGATATAAGCTATTAGTGAGTCAGGTGTTTTAGATGTAAACTCGTAACTCACTTCCTCTGAACTCGGTGTTTCTGGTGTTAAAGGGCTTTTACCAGAGCTGTCTATAAAGGACACTTGTTCTAGCGTGTCATCTTCTGGACTACCTTGTGGAGAAGGAGGTTGTTTTTGCTGTCTAGATGTGTAAAATGTCCCCCTCGTCTCTTGTACTGTCTTACTTTCCTGACTGACAATTTTTTTAATACTTCCTTGTTGCACCTCTTTCTCATATTGCTTTCCTACTTGAACAAAACTGACATAAACAGGTAAGGTCTTAATTTCTTTTACTCCCTCAGTGCTTACTAGCGGTGCAACTTTATCCAAGTAATCACTGGCACCGGGGTCAACTACCTCACTTGAAGGAAATTCCTTCCCTGGGCTACATTCTAAAGAATCTGGTGATTTGCTAGGGGATAGCTCTGTTTCCTCAGCAGGAGGACTTAGACCTATCGAGCTCTGCTGTTTGGTAACTTTTCTGATTTCAGAATGCTTTGTTTTTTCGTCTTCCACATAATCAATCTGTCTTTCAACTTTCTCCTGCATCACAGCTGACTGGGATACTTTAGCTGAAAGTTCATAGACACCATCAAGCATGGCTCTCTTCTCCTCAACAATTCTGACTGGAATATGGGACACAGCAATTTCTTCTTTTCTTTTGGACATTTTATCAGCCACTTCACCATTACGTTCCCCCTCCCTGACAACAAATTCTCTGTATAAAACCCTTTTTGAGGGGGATTTTACAGTCAGTTCCTTCACATCTTCTGAATGAACTCCATTTGAGGCCACTTTGTGCTCTGTCACAGTGATAAATTCACTTTTTTTGTCAGTTTTAGGTTCAGCATGATCAACATGGTTTTCTTTAACTGTATCTGGAACCAGCACATGTGAAAGCTTTTCCTTCTGTGTTTTATGGTTAGAAGTTCCAGGACTTTCCCACGTCCTATAGATTTTTTTGTCCCAGTGTCCCTTCGTTGTTGAGTCTGAGCCATACACCAGGTCTTTTGCCCGTGGTTCTGAAAAGCTTTCTGGCACGCCTTTCCTCATCTCAGTTCTTTGTTTTTGTGTGTCTGAAGCACAAAAGTCTTCCACAGCTTTCCCTTTACCTGGAACAAGGTCTTCCTGTATTTTCACCTCTTTCTGTAAAGCTGTGCTCCCATCAATGACCTCTATTTGCTTTGCGTGTTTCTCTCTTGAATAGGACTGATACACTGGTAACTTACTTTCTTGCAATTTTTTTACTGGAATTTTGGACTGACCATCCAGCTTTTTTTCTTCTTGAGTTATGTCCTTACTTCTGGGACTTATACCTTGTTCAAATTTAAGCCTAATGGAACTGAGCTTTGATTGCTTCAGCTGAAATCCAGCCTCAGGTACTCCAGTCTGCTGAGCACTTCCTTTGTGTTCCATAGTCTGTTTAGAGTCCTCTGCAGGTTGCACATATATCCTTTTTTCAGGACTGCTGGGCAAACTGGATGCTTTTCTTTCATCCACCTTGGGAAAGCACTTCCCATCATGTGCATACTGCTTCACCTTACTCCATTCATCCCCAGATGATGGCAATTCAGAGAGCAGAACCTTCTCAGGGCTGCTGCTGGCAGAGCTCTGGCTAGAATGTATTTCCTTGCCATTTTTTTTATGCTGCTTTTTCTCTGGAGACTGTAGCTCATCATTCAACTTCTCTGTTTTATCCCGAAAAAACTGGGATACTTCAGTCAGTTTTTCTTCTGCCTCTTTAACAGTCCTGTCCACCCTGTCTTCATATATCAACTTTTCTCTACCTCTGTCTAATCTGTCCTCAGTAAAGCGCATCCACATTGCATGTTTGTGACTACTAACATCTCCAGTGTAGTGTAACACTGTCACTTTATCATAATGATCCTCCTTAGACATTTTACCTAAACCATTTTCAGATACATCTTTATAGATTTTGGAGAGAATCTCTTTTTTAGGGGCAGTAGCTACTTTTTCTCTGCATCGTTTATCAGTCCCCTGTAACTCTGCACTAAGGGGTAGAGCATGGTCAGTAACTGACTCCTCAGTATCAGAATGAGACACATCTAGCTTTTCTGAAAGGAGCATTTTCTCAGCAAACCTGTAAGACTCCCCTCTTAGTTCTGACAACTCATCATCATGGTATTCTATTGAGTGCTGACTCAAAAGCTTCAGTGTTTTGTAAGAGTCATCAGACATGAGTTGAGCAGAACTAGGGCGACTGTCTTCTTCCTGGGACACGGGAGTGTTAACTCTAGAGGATTCCAGATAAGAAGGAAGTGACTCTTCGGCCGTGAGCTCCTCTTCTTCTTGCTGACCTTGTTCATCTGAACAAGGAAAAGCATCATGTTTTTCCAACTCTTTTAAGTTAATATCTCCCCGAGGTAAGTCTTTCTGATATACATACATTTCTTTTTCTGGATGCTTTTTTGTTTCTCTAATAATGACTTCAGTAGGTTCAGCCTGATTACCTTGTTCAATATGGACCTCTATTATTCGCTCCAGTTTGGGTTTCATTTTGCTGTCCTTCTCTGCATGTTGTGGTGAAGTTTCAGCAGACTTGCTAACATCGGACGTTACTGAAGATTTATGTTCAAACAGACCTGCCAGTTCTTTGGACGGGTCACGTCCAGACTGAAAGGCTTTCATTATGTCATGAACAGACATTGTTTCCTCTATTCTTTCAGAGGTACTTTCCGTGCATGGAGGTTTATGATAAACCATCCTGGTTGTTGTAGTGATATGAGTTTCTTCTTTTACTCGGACACCTTTACTAAGGACACACTTATGGTCATCTTCTTCACTGCCACTGGCTTTCATTTGAAAAGCTTTAACCTTCTCTTTAATGGACCCAGAAGGTTTTTGTTCCAGCTCCATAAATGTAGGGGTAGGCTTTGAGGCCGGCAGCTCCTCTGCCTTCTGCTCTGGAATATCTTCCGACGATGGCTCGTAGCTGCGGATGACATGAACTACTTCAGTTCTAGTTTCTGTAATGACGGGAGGGATGGGCACATCATGGAAAAGTGGTTTCGGCCCTGTGCTTTCAGCACTTTGTGGGGCAGAAGGTGTCTTTTCACTCCTCGTTTCAAAGCCACTGTCAGACAAGGGACTTTTATCTTGATCATGTTGAGAAAAGTCATCTGGAGACTCTAAAATAGTGTCTGTTCCAAAAAAGGAGTCTGCAATTTTACATAACTCCTTTTCTGATGTTGAAGGCCTCATGGAGGCTGGAGGCATTTTAAGTTTATGCTCCTGCAAAGCGATGGCTGGTTTTAAAATGCGCTTTTGTCTCTCTTCACCTTCTTTTTTCCCCTCTTCAAACTTGTACTTTATGTTTGTTAATGAACTGCTACCGATATCATTTGCTAAGTAATCAATAACTTTTGACAAGCTATAATCCTTTTCCGACACGGTTTTAGTTTTAATTTGGACCTTCTCTGGAACAGGTATAGGAGGGCTTGTCAAAGCTTGCTGTCTCGCTTCATCAATCTCCTCTGTACTGAACTCTACCCAGTCATCCTCAGACAGGTGTCCTTGATCACTTTTGGATACTTTAGCCGACCCTTTACTTTCTAAACACACATCCTTTTTCAGAATCTCACTAACTTTTACTAAGTCCTCTTTTACTTTCTCAACAATTTTAAAGGGCTCTTCATCATCAATTCTACCCTCTTTTGGTATGTCAGGTTGGAACGGCTTGTCCTCTGCGACATCTGTCTGCAATATTGCAGTCATTCTTATCAGATCCTCTTTCATTTCAGCAACATCTTTCAGTATCTCCTGACTGGAGGATAAGGAAGATGGTGTGGACAATTTGAGAGCAGAGGGTGCTAAAAATAGGGATGATTTTATTGGAGATGAAGTTCGAGTAAAGGTAGGCTGCGTGCGAGCCTCTGTAGTCAATGTTTTAATAGGTGACAGTAACGCAGCGGCTGATTTGGTAAGTGAAGACGACTCTGGGAGCTTCTTTAATGCTGGTTCAGACAAAACATTGACTACAGAATAAACCGGCACTGTTATTGTTGATGAAGTTACTGATGAGGTAGTTGCAGATATTGACCCAAGGGCTGTGTACAAAGCACCTGCAGGAGGAGTTCTCATTGACTGGAAAGCTGATGGTGCTGAAGACACAAATGACCTGAGCGGAGAAAATGACATTGTTGTAGCTGTTGAAAACACTCTCTCAGCCGTGTCAGCAACTGCGTTAGCAGCACAAGTTGCAGAATGTGCAGCTGCAGAGATCTTGTCTTGAAAAACACCTGCAGCTTTAGATCCATTTATTAAGTTGGCAGAAGATGGGTATTTCAGAGGTGACACAGACCCATTAAGCAATGGCACATCTGTGTGCCCAGCTACATGTTTTGCTGGTGACGAGAGAGACGAGGCCATCATGACTTTAGTGGATGAAACAGCATCAACTGCTGACTTAGCAGGTGACACCACTGACTTTAGAGGGGACGATAAAAGTGAAGATGCTGATGTGATGACCGATTTAAGTGGCAAGCTCGAAGAGTACATGTTAATGTTGGATTTGGGGGATGCTGGAGGCGTCATGGTTATGGATGATCTCTCCAAGAGAGATCCTGCTGTAGTCACTGGAGATGTCCGAGAGGGGAATGTGGTAGTGGAGGCCAGCCCTTTGAGACTGGCAGCTTCTGTGACTGTGGGAGCTCTGATGAAAGAGCCTGAAGTAACCTGCATGTTGTAGGGAGGCTGCGAGACCACAGTTTTTATTGGCGAAGAGATTGTCCGAAACGATCTAATCGGAGATGCTACATCACTAACAGATTTAACCGAAGATGTGGTAGAAGCTCCTAACGTGGATTTCATTGGAGAAGTAGAAGAAACAGACCATATTGATTTTAATGGGGAAGCTGTAGGAGTGTTAGAGGAAGAGCTTGATAAGGAAGTGAAGCCTGATTTGGTTTGCCCAGGCACTGTAATTGGAGCTGTTGTCCATGACTGATATGGCCGTGTTGAAAAGAATGGCTTGTATGAGTAAGTAGCAGGTAGGGATCTTGCTGCTCCTGCACTCCGTTCAACTGTTTCTTAAATTGTTAAATTAAAATCAAACATAAAAATCAACAAAAATGGTTGAAAAACAGAGAGACCAGAGAAGAAAATTGGTCAGTAAACGTTGTAATATTACAAAAAGCAAGTACAATTGTTTGCATGAGTTGGGATGATGGAGGCAAAAGAAGATTTTAAAAAAGGAAAGAAAAAATTAGGAATGGCCATATACTGGTAACTGGTCCAAACCAAAAAGCTACATGAAATGGAAGACAGAAAGCACATAGCAACCAAATCTGCAAACAATGAAGAACAGAAAACACACAAAAGGAATCCATAAGGTAAAAATAAAGCCACATCAAAATTTCTTCTCTTACTTCCTATTGACTTTCTGATGGGCTACTTCTCAAATATTCATATCAGCTTTATTTTGCCTGTTTAGGTATGTCTCTGCTTTGTGCAACTATTAGAATTACCCGTTTAATAATTTCTATTGTTGTTCTGTTCAGATTTGAACCTATACAAAAATATAAACTTGTGTAAAATGACATTATGTAGCTAAAATCTTTTTTTAAACCACTTCAGAACTATTTCATGCAGAAACCAAAATTCCTTTAAGTGACAGGCAATTGATGTGCAAACTGTGAAGCAACTGGAATAAATTCAAATCTATATCTTCCATGCACAATTCGGATATGCTTCACACTCACAAAGCCAATAAGAGCAAGAGCTTTTCTGAGTCAATATTAAAAAAAAGAAAATAAAAGAAAAGAAAGGAACATATGCATTTGTTTCTCATGCAATATTCCTTTTGTCTGGTAAAAATGAAAGTAAAACTTTTCATGAAATGATTTTAAGAAGCATATGTCATAAATGAAATATGGCAAGTATGATGTATGATAGTCGTGAGCAGGCAAAGCAACTAAATCAGTTTTTATTCATGCACAAATGTCATGTCAGAACGAGCACACAGACTAATACATTTTGTATGGTGTATTAAGCACAAATACGTAAACCTTACAAAATCATTTCACAAGAGGTCATTAAAAGAAGAGTACACTTTTTCTACAAGATGTAGTGTCTTGGTACCTTTTGAGAAGATTTCCTGTATCAGCTCAAAGACAGACCTGTTCAACTTTACAGTTCTCAAAAGGTAACATTAGAAAAGCAGTCAAAGAAAAATAGATTATGAAATCAATTCCTGGCAAGGACAAACCTGTTAAATGTTATCATCCCCCAGAACTCTCAGCTTATTCACAGGCATTTTGAACAGAATCATCATCAACCACATTTTGCATCACAGGAGGCACTCATGTCAGAAAGTATTTCTGGGAATCCCATTACACAAACATATCCTCTGATACAGCAATAACATTCAGAGAGTTGAAATTGAAAGCAACTTTGAGGAATTTTCTTTTCTTAAAAGTTGGAATTAGGAATGGAGCCAAAATATCCAAAGAATTTATTCAACGTACCTTTGAAGTTACACTAATAATTTGTCAAACCTGCTTGATCTGTCTTATAGACAGACAGTAACTCAGTGAAAGAAGCTGAACAAGGCTAACTCTAAACTGTTAAATCACATACATTCCTTTAAAATAGTGAAAATTCAGTGCACCACAGGTCCAGATCCTGCAAGGACAAATGTGCTGGTCCTATAGAAGCCAATCAAAGCCCAGAGGTCAGTGTTGATGGCTGGTGATACTTCGTAAGAACATTCATGTTGAAGAGAGCTTGAGTACTAGGCCTGACTGGCACAGACTACATCAGGAAACATCCACTTTTCCTTACTACAATATTTTAAAGTGGAAATACACTTCTTCCTCCCCACCCAAAAAAATACCCCAAAACATACTTCATTAAATGAACTATTATGAAGATTTATAAATAATATTATCTATTATGAAGATTTAAGTAGCAGTAGCTGCTAACATTCACCAAAAGTCCATACAGTCTTGAGTTCAAGAAAAAAAGCCCAAAAATATTCTGAAAAGAACTAATAACTTGTTCAGCAGTTAGTGTTAGGACTTTACAGGAACCCCACTGCACCATGACAAGCCAGTCTGTCACAACTACTAGGGAGGCAAGCAGACCCATGGGCTGCCCTCCTAACTTCTTTTTTGCCTGTAAAATCACAAATTCAGAGACATTTAAGATGCTGCTTCTGTGCTCCTTTTTGCAGTTGAAGAGCTAAAACATCTGTCTGACAATTTTTTGCAAATGAGACTTAATGGACCTTTGGTGAATAAATATGACTTTTTATTCCCCACCCAGTGAGGGCCGAAAAATTTATTGTGAGCAATATACACAACACACAGCAGCCTTCTTTCCAGTAATTTCATTTTCCCTCTCTCTCAGCTCCCATTAAACCTGTGACAATACCTTAACAGTCCATCAAGATGTCTCAGCAGATCTGATAGCTTCTTCAGATGTTATATGCTTGGAGTCTTCTTCCCCGCCTGAGAAGTGTAACATATTCTGGAGCACATCTGATCCAAAGAAGCCACAGATCTTATAGGATAATTAAGCAGCAGCCATCCACTGGGAACTCCCAAGACCCGATGAAGTTTGTCTATGGATTTTATGGAATTATATCAAAGGGTCTGTTGCAGGGTAGCAACTGAGAAGTCAAAAGGGGGAAAAAAAAAGCAAGAAAAAGCCTGGAAATGGGGAACAATAGCAGTCAACCTCAGAGAGGAGAAGTGAGGCAGAAAAGCTAAGCTAAATACACTATTGTATTTAACTGGAAAGGAAAGGAATGCCACAGGTCTGGTCAAGGGAAACACATGTTTAAGAGGATGCAATGTGTGGTGCCAGGGAATAAAAAGCATCTGCAGGGAACAGAGGAAAAAGGGAAGGGGAGGAGAAAGAAGAGGGAAAATATAAAATATGAGAGAGTCTATTTTGGCTAAGTATCTAAACATCTAAGCGCTTATCTGAGTGGCTTTCTGAATTTCTGTGCAACATTCTGTTCTACAGCATCTTTCTCTAATGTTTCAAAGGGGAGAGGAAGCAATTCTTTTTGAAAGCAATCTGCAATCCTCCTGCTCTGGAACTACATGGCATTTTTAAAACCTATTATATTTTTACTTAACTAATACACATAATTTGCCAGTCAGGGATTCTTCAAGCTCTCACAACACATGAGTTCACAGACCATCCAAGAGTTTTGTTTTACACAGCTTTTTTTTTTTCCTCCTTTTCTCTTTCTATTTTTTTTTCCCCAGAGTGACACCAAATACAACGTTTATAGAAAAAATGTCTCTTCTTATGAACAATCACATCTACATGGTTTAGTACTTTGGTAAGAGCAACTCACTCATTCCAGGCTCAGTCAGATAGCTGTAGCGCTTACGTAAAGCAAGGGAGACGAAATTCTGGCGCCGGTCAGCTTTCTCCATCTGCAATAAAACACAGCAGGTTTAGGGCCTTGGGAATCACAGACCAGTCCTCAAGCCTCAGCAGGATGGGCCACCTTTCGTGGCACACAAGCCCACAAGGGAGAATGGGTGCTTCCATTCAGCTTCAGGATGGCATGCTGAAGCCGAATTTGGGCGAGCAGGCAGGGAGGGGGCAGTCTCTGTTCCTGGGTGCCGTGTGATGAGTGCCAGGCACTGCTGAGCAGGGAGCGTGGCTGCACAGAAACCTGCTGTGGGTGACACCCCTCCGGAGCAAGCAGGGGAGGGACTGCAACCCTAAGAGTGAGCCCTCAGGTTCATTCCTCTGAGGTAGAAGAGCTTAGACAGCAGAAGCAGCTCATTATCCTGCCTTCAAGTATCTCGATATCTTGTTGCCTTATCACTTAATAAACTGCTTCATGCTACTAGAAATACTGTTCATTCTCTGCAAAATAAACCACCTTTGGCTAGAAACAGGAGGTCAACACAAAAGACTACAGATAGAGACAAAACATTTATGAGAGTGCAACTTAGACCGATTGAGTACTCCCCCCCCAGAACAGTTTATCCCGAAAGCACACACACCACAATGTACAACTGGCTTTAAAGTGAATACATTAAGGACAAAAAAAGGCATGGGAGGGGATTTTTTAATATGCACAAAATGCAAAGATGTGGATTAGAAAGCAGACTACCCTTGTTAACTAATAAATTGCCTCATAAGTTGCTGCGTTCAGTGGCATAGCTGCTAGTGTGGTATCTTAAATATTAACAGTCTTTCAGAGATCAACTCACTTGAATATGTGGCTAAAAATAGTTTGTTTAGAAAGAAAACTATTATTATAGCTATATAATAGTTCACTGTGAACAAATTCTGCAGAGATAAAGTGATGCTTTTGTTTGGATTTTTTTTAGCTATTCTAACCAGCAGGTGACAACTGCTATTTATTTGCCATCAGGAAGAGGAAAAAAAAATGCTGCTAGGTAAATTGGAAACATCTATGTAGTTTCTTTTATAAGATGATCTCATCTCTACCTCTAATGAGTAAAACCCACTCAAGTTTCTGACAACCTAATGTTGCGGTTTCCATGAAGCAGTGGATTTTTAATCTGCAAATATCTGAGGTTTATTTGAAAATAGAGTTGAACACCATATTTAGAAATTTCTCTTGGCTGTTTTACTTTTTTTGGAAGAATCCAGTTTATTTACATAGGTAAGATGTGAAAGACCACTATTGTGGCCTCAGCAGTAGCTTTTTCCTTCTCAGAAAAACAAGTTACCATAGCAGTGTCAGTGTTACTCCAAGAGATATTATCCACTAAACTCTTCTTGATTTTGTCAAAATTTGACTTGGTCTGATAGTCATAAATAAATGCTTTTTCAGAAGAAAATTATTTAAATTTTAGACTGCTTTTATTCAATCCTCGGTTTAATTTAATAATTTATAATCATGAGGTTTTCCGTATTTGTGCAGTTATAATGTTTTACAACAGCCTATTAGAAGTCAAGGATATGGTTATTTTTCTGCAGGTATTATTTTAATGCCACCGTTAAAAATAGTTGTTTGGTTTTTTTCTATAACATACTAATTTTCTTCACTAAATCTGAAGGAAATAAAAACAGAAGACAGTGTTTATATTACCTCATCATCTTGATCTGACTCTGTTTCCTTTTGGTCCCAAGATGCATTGCAGAGACAAGGAATATTATAATGGACAGCAGGGAAAAGAATATCAGGATATGAAAAGGACCAAATTGGGAGCACAAAATGCAAGCTGATTCATAAGGCAAAGCAAATCCAAAATGTCAACACAAAAGAAAAAAAAAAAAAAAAAAATCTTACATCCAATGCAAATAAACACATGACATTACCGAAAGCATAAACCTATGACTTGCAGGCTGAAGCATGAGCTGTAAACGGAATCATAAAAATTATAGGAACTTGACACCACAGTAACAAGAGACTTTAAAAGCATTCTACATACAAGAAACCAATAAAACATACATTTTAAAAGCCTTTATTATATTCCAAAGCATTCTCATTACTGACAGTTCACAGGGTTTCTTTATGACTAGCAGGAAATAAAAAGAAATAAAAAAATAAAGAGAGACAAAAACTAAAGGAACAAAAAAGAAATCCAACCCAACCCTAAGAAGAATGTTTACTTTTCCAAACAAATACCTTTTTGTGTGCTGGCAGAGTGATATTCAAGTTGCAAACAGCTGTTTGTGGCAGTCCTTTTGTAGTCTTTGGTTCTTTCAAAAATGATAATCGACCACAGGGTTCCTGGCTGGTGTCTCTTACCTAGAGAAGAAATTTTGCTTCAGCATAGTAATATGTAGGAATGCAGAGTCCTAGAGGAGGTTTCTGGAATGGTTCTCAGAATTTCTTTCTACAAGGAGCTTTCTACTGTGTAAAGGCCAGTAATACCAAGCTGGAGCTCAGCCTGAGGTGCTGAAGGAGAAAATGTGTTACTGTGAAAGAGTTAGGTCAGCCTGAAGCTCCCTGATGGCAAGACAAGGTGCTGAGTGAGTCCAACCTGAGAGTTTCATACTGGGATATTACTGACAGGCACTGGCTGCTCACTTCATTTTATTCTGCCACGTTTTGCTCTTGTGTTTACACAATCTCTTCAGCAGAGCAGCTGGGGCAAGGCTAAGGAAGAGAGCACCCATTCCAGGCCATCTAGAGAGGAACAGCCTGCACACACCTTCTGAAGGCTGCTCTGCAGTACAGTGTGTTATGGAATGCATCTCCTTTGCTTAATCTCTCAGAAATTGTGATCTACTGGTAAATATGTTTGGGCTCCAATGCGACATATGGTTTCAGTAAAAGCTTGTGAACCCATATCATGGGTATTCTGTTCCCACATCTGCCAGCAGTTCTGCTGTGGCTTCAAGTAAAGCACCCTCTCCATGTTATTCACATATTTAAACACTACACTTACTATATCCCAGGGGCAAGTTAGTCCTACAGAGCTGAAAAAAGGAAGAGGGAGTGTGGAAAGGGAGGAAAGCAGCAGGATCATTTATTTAATTTGTTTTTCTTTTACCTTGATAGAGAATGGCAGTCTATTTTCTTTGAAAGCATAAAAATTAAAAACAAGCTGCTGTCCTCCTTTAGTCAAAGGGGCCAGATTTCCATAGCAATCAACATAAATAGGTTTTCCTTCAAGAACCTATCAAAGCAAGAAATAAAAGTCAATAAAACCTCTTTTAATAGCAGATTCATGCATATAAGCTTCATGATTTCCCCCAACATAGTTCCTGAGTTTAACACAAATCCCCACTTGGTTACATTCAGCAACAAATTAGAATATCACTGTGCATTATGGCAAGGTATTATGAGTATAGGCAGTTTGAAAAACCATGAGCCACCTGACCGGCTTTTCTAAAGCAAGATTGTGCAATTTCCTCCAAGAAATAAAAAGTTAGTGTCTATGATTTCACCACAAGCCAGTCCTACACGTGACTGTGTGTCTGCAGGGCCAATGAGAAAAAATTCCCTCTGTCTGCAAAGCCCAACCAGGGCTACATGACTGCAGGGAGTGCAAATCCCACTGCAGACTGCTCTGGGACATCCACAAGTCCTCATGCTCCTCCAGCCTTGCCCTGCTTTGTTCTCCTTTTGAGAAGTTTCACGGCCTTGCTGCAAACTTTTATTTAACAGAGCTTGTTGTGGCTTTTGCAGGAGCTGTTGCTACTTGAAAAACACACTGCCCGCCTAACAATGAGGAAGCCAGCTGCAAGGAATGTACCTCAATGTCTTTGCTTCTGGCAACTTCCTCAAAGTTCTCCTGTTGCTCCAAAGTTTTGTCCACTTTGTCGTCAGTCATGCAGAAGCAGCGCAAATTGGATTCCACAGGGTCATTCATTTTGGCAAATATCACAAACTTTGCCATATAAGGAACGCATATTAGTTCTCTATAAAGCTGTGTTGCCAGCCCAACAGTCTCTAGTACTTGGTGGCAGTCTGCAAGCCAAAATCTGAGTGGGGAAAAAGCAAACCATTAAATCAACTTTTCATTGTGTTCCAACATTGCTTAAGCCTTAAAGAAAAAACTGTATCCTTGGTCATTTTGCATGTGTCCTGTCCTTGCAGAATTGCCAGGGTTGTAATTTTCCTTCTACTCTAAGTACAGGTTTAGTCATCCAGAAATGGGAATACCTGGCAATGAAATGCTGGTGTACTTATCTAACCTTTTCACACTGGTGTCTCATAACACTATCTATCTGAAGGCTCATTTGAAGCCAAGTGGGGAAATTTAATTTCTTGTGACCCTACACAATGTATATGGTAATGTGCTGATGCTTCACTATACATTTGATTGCTAAAACCAACACCCTTATAACACACACAGCAAAATCACATCTTCCATTTAGGCTGAACCAAATGCGCCTGCAGTGAAGTTTACCAGAGACAGGTGTTATACTGTTATTTTTCTCACCTTATGATTAAGAGTTTGAAGACAAGTGTGATACAAATTATGAATAATTTATATTTTGTATCAGTCATTCCCACAATATTTCAGCCGTGATCTATTTGGTTTTCCAGCAATTCTCTCTCTTTTCATAAAGGTTTTTATAGTTGCAATGTAATTTACTGAATGATAAACTTTCTACCTACCATACCATGAATTTTCTCCACTAGCATATGTGATTTGTACAGATCCTGTTAAATGCCTCCAATCAGCACATAAGTCCATGAAGCCCATCAAGATTAATTTCAACTCATCATGTTTTTGCAAATGATATTTCTGTGAGAGCAATTTAACATAATGTTCAACTAAAAAGCCCACAGCCAGAAATTAAATGTCACTAAATTTTTAAACAAACACATTTTTATGAACTCCCCCCCCTTTTTTTTTTATTTTTTTTTTTAACGGGATGAACATTTTAAGCTACCCCTTTCTGCTGCCATTTACAGAAAGGCCAAAGCCCTGTGGGGCATGGCAGCCTTCAGAGGAGCAGGCTGTGTGCCTGCCAGGAGAGCCCACCACAGCCAGGCCAGAGCTTTGTGTGCAGCCCTGGATGTGGGGGATGCTGATAGGCAGTGACAGAGCAGCATCTGGGCCATCACCGCCTCATCAGCCTCGTGAGAGGCTTCCAGGAAGCCAAAACACAACCTCACAACCATGCTCGGTGCTGGTCAAGGGAAGCCACTCCTGAGGTGCAGTTGGCAGGGTCTGTTCCCATACCTGGCAGAAACATTGGTGGTGAAGGAGACGCAGTCGTTCGAAAATGTCAGCGGCGTGGTGCCCGTGATGTCCTCCCACTGGGCAGGGGAAGTGCCTCCTGTGCAAACACACACCAGGGACATTTCCTTTCAAAACTGAGCACACACAGACTGCATAAAGAATATCTCTGTCTCCACACACAGAAAGAGAACCCAGACAATTATGTTCTCCAACAGCTGAGCTCCGTGTTATACGTGGCACCACATGTCACACAACAAAAAACAATGATGTAGGCAAAGAACACACCTACAACAGCAACCCCCATTCAATATCAGCTCGAACAGAATTATTTCTGCAAGCTACTTTTACTGACAAGCATATTTAATAACCAAGACGGAAATTCTTCATACTGGCTAAATGTAGTATTTAACACATGTTGGGAGAGTTTTACAATGGCACGGGACCAGATACAAAGCTCAGGGAACCAGTGGGAGCCTTGGCAATAACCTCAGCTGTCTTTGCTCAGGAGAGCTGATCTGAACCCCAGTGGCCCAGCACACCAAAGTTCCCTTATTGGAAAGCAGGAATTGTGAGAGTGAGCACAGAGCTGCTGCCACAGAAACTTTTGCAAAGAGCAGGATTTCCCCTAACCTGTAATGCTACATAGGAGTCGAAGGCTGGGAGTTGTGTCTCCTTTGTACCCGTTGGTTACTCCTTCTCCTGATGGAGGTGGCACAGGAATTGTCATGGTTATTGGCTTATGGAATTTTCTTCTTCTTGGCTCCACAGTGACAATGGGACTGAATGTTGCTTTGTTTCCAAGGATTTTTTTGACAATCTCTTCAGGAACTGGTTGAGCCTGTTAACATAGGGAACATATTTAATGAAGCTACAAATTGTTTACCGACATGCAGAATTGATTTCTAAATTATAATTCTACTTTTTTTTATATTTCCTATAGAATCTTTTTCCCCAGGAAGTCTTCTCAAGGGTGATTACTAATGAAATTCATGTTTAGTTTTTATTCAACAACTTACTTCTGATAACTAAATGGTGTAGCTAAACTATAAATCTCAGAAGGCTCCCTCAGTATTTGCTGAGAGTTTTTCAGAACATGTTTAGTTTTGTTCTTAATTTACAGTGATTAGTGACACTACATACAATTTCAAAATGCAAAAACAGCCCTATTTTGCACTTCGGAAGTGAGAACTAGACACTGTCTCCTGGAGGTGACAGACAATTCTTATATCTCTGCCAAACACAGATTCGTGCTCTTGAGGAACACAGTACTCCAACTGACCTCTGTACTTAGTGCTTCCTGTGATTATTAGAAAGAGATGTTTGTTTTGGTCAGAATCACAAAGAATGCATGAAGTTATAGAAGACTTAGAGGTAAATGTCACATTTTCTACAGTCAAAAGTGACAGACACGGTAATGGGAGTTTGCATCCATTTGCCTTTTTAATTTTTTTAAACTCCCAAGTCTCTTTCAATCGGGCTGACCCATTACTTGCTGTTATTCAAATTGCAGAGTGCAATGATAGGCAGAGAACATGCAGTTACACTGCAGTCTCAGCAGTCACAACACTGCATACAGAGATGTCATACTTCCTTCATATTAAAGAGCTCTGGGAAGGCAACTGTATAACCAGAACTTCCATTTTCTCAAAATTAATCATCTTGAGATGTGAAACGTCTTTAACAGAAATGTTTCAGTGTGAATTTCAAGCACTGCAATCCAAACCAGCGTCTCTTTTTCACGAACCCATCAGACTTGTCATGCTATTACGGGAATTTTAAGTGATAACTAACTGAACTCAAAGATCCCTCCTATTCCTATGGAATATTTCTCCACTTTCTGTACAGTTTATTTAAGTAGAGTTTAAGCTATTTGCTCTTCCCAGATTTCACCCCTAGAAACGCCAGTGGTGAATGTCCTAAGACACAGCAGATACACATGGGAGGTTTCTGACCCAGTAACAGCTGGCAAAGAGCTGCATGTAAAACCTAGCAAACGCATTCCCATGGCAGAGGGCAGCCCAGTGACCCCGTTCACAAGCTGCTGCTCTGCCACAGGAGATGGGGACTGCATAGTGGCTGTAGAGTTGCTGGGGCTGTGATGGCTCCAGGTTTTTGCTTTCCTCTCTCCATTCCTCGGATGCTGAGCAATAATCACAGAGATGATGCAAGGGGAGTCGGTCTTTTGCCACAGGGAGGAGGACTGTGCACCCCCTGTGCCTGACGGACGCTCAGCGTGCCCAGGCAGACTCGTGCCAACTCAGAGCTCAGGTGTGGAAAAGCCCCTTGTCACAACCCACCACTCAGGAGCCGCAGGCTCTACAGCTTCCAGCCTCGTGCATCGAGACAGGCGCACTCAGAGACGCTGCACAGAAACATCTTTACCTGGAGCCCCACGCGGATTCTCTTGGTCAGAGCCCCCTCGGGGAAGGAGGCCTGGACACGTGGCACTGTGGTGCTGCTCAACACCCCGCCCTCGGGCCCGATCTGGTTACTCTCCTGCTTGATGCGGGAAACCACCGCGAAGTACTGCGGGAAATCTTTGGTGACGATCCTGCAGATCCGCTTCTTCTCCAGCTCCTCCACGCTGTCCAGCTCTGGGGGCACAACACAGGCAAAATGTTCAGGCATCCCCTGCCCAGGTTCATCCCACACACACCTGTGAGTGTAGGGCTTTGAAAAAGCCTTAAAATGCCTAAGAAGGCTGGGGGGGTTTATTATTATTCATTACTACAGCAGTAAAAAAAAAGCCATTCATTGCTATCAACTATCAAGCTTTGTTTTTTTCTGTGAACTTTTGTATAAATCTTGACAACGCGGGCCAACAGCAACAGACAAAAAGACTTGCTAGGACACCTAAGTAGTTGAGTGTGACAGTCTGTGCAGCAGCAGCTGCCATAGAATGGCAGGTTTGTCACACAGCATAGAAGTTCAAGGAGAGCTGAAGGAGATAGTCAAGCTTCTTCCCTCTCTCATTTCTATCTGATCTTTCTGTGCATAGCTCCAAATTATTCCCAGCCCATATCCCCCATACAGTTCTGACACAAAGAAAACCACAGGAGATCACAGTCAGTCCATGACCTATCTCCCTTCATGTCAGGTGTGCAATCCAGAGCTTGGCCACCTAAGGCACTTGAGACAGCTATTGCCCAAACTGGCATCCAAAAAATCCTGACCAGACTTTGAGCTCTCCATGAAACTGTGGAAGTGACAGAGTTGTCTCCCAGCACTACCAGTGAACCAAGAGCAAGACTCTCTTCCACACTGGGATTCCAGCCATTTGGTTATCTTCCCCAAAATAACTGCACTGTGCCCCTCAGTTCCTAGAGAACCTTAATGCATCCTCAGATGCAACTGAAACAGAGTCAGGTCATCAACCATGAGTGCTTTCAAGACACATTCCTGGTTTGTAGGGTCACCAAGGCCCAGAAAGTTGCATAGAGTACCTATCCCTATTAATTAGTTAAGCACATGACATAGTTTTCCCTCTATGTGCACTGGGGAAAACTCTGTGATCAAAAAAAAATATAATGACTTTTGCAACTATATGTGTATATATATACATACACACACACACATATATATATATATTTGCACCAGTGCCCCAAATGATTGGTGAAATCCCTGTGATATAAACACCATAAACAAATGGAGATAATTATGTAACTGTCATGCATTTCTCCTAGTAACTTCTTGCACTTGGCCTTTTTATCTCTTGTAACTGGATTTCATTGCAGCACTCCACAAATTTCAGCTCTTATTTTCCTCCTTAAAAAGTGAATTTCTAAACAAAGTTTGTTCCTCAAAAGATGACACTTTTATCAGATCCAGTGAGAGAAAGCAGGAAGACCAGAAACAATACTAAGACAAAAGACACTTGTAAAATATTTTGTGACAGAGACATTTTGCTCCTCTTAACATGTAAGTTCAATTACAGTTCCAAAAGAATCAGAATGCAAATTTGGTAAAATGTCAGTTTTCCATTTTAAAACATTCAGCAGGTAGTTTAGATTAATCACACAGTGTTGCTTGGATCATATGTACCTACCAGGAGTGGGTAATTTCTTATCATAATGTCAGCTTCCATTTGCTTTGACTCAGAGATTGATATCTGAAGCTCTCTAATGAATTAGGCACTCTGCCTGCAGCCTCTGGAAGCAATGGCTTGTGCAGGAGACAAACTGGATTCCTAAACTCCCAGGCAGGTATACTCTTGACTGGTAAATCCTAATCATCTCCTGTTTGTTGCTAGAGAAAAAACTCACTGTAAAATGCTCACAGAGGTGAAGGATAATGAAAATTCTCCTGAAGTAGAAAACCAGTGGTTTGTACAAGAACATTTCAAAGTCCTTTGAACCTGGCAGGCACTCTCCTTCAGGGGAGGAAGATGGGAAGGTACGAATGGCAGAACAACAGTCAGGCATGGAGAGGAGAGCGACTATATATAGGGAGGTTATGTTTGGATAATACATATGTAAGCTTCTGTATAAAGTTGCCCTCTACCAGAAAAAAAAAAAAAAAAGATGATGAGCAATCAAACCATCTCTCTCATTGCCCTGAGAAATGCAGTGTTAGCATGACAGAATTAATGAAACAGGGAAAACTAGTCCTGGGAGAGGTCACGTTTCCCATACACACCTCATGCCTTTTACAGAGGGAGAGATCTTTATTACTATTTTCCTCAGTTGCTGACACTTCATTCCTGGGCAAAGTGTTTCAATGATAAACCTTGAAGAATTTTTTGGTTAGATGGTTGGGTGTTGGAGGGAGGAGGGATTTAGCCACAGACAAGTATGCTGTGCACCCCATCATACAGACAGGGATAGCGAAGCTTGGAGAGGCAAAGCAGAAAGGTTAGTGGCAGAACTGGGAAGATCTCCCAAAGTCACTGTCTCCCAGGCTTGTGCTAACAGCCCAAGAACTCGTACAGCCACCCAGCTTCAGGAGTCAAGAGAAAGGTACGGTGAATACAATGTGTGCAGAAGCCTTCTCCTGCCACCCATGTGTACGGTACACTGACTGTGCGATGGTTTGGTGCCTGATCTTCCACAGGAGTGATGAAGGAAAGAGGAGACGGAGAGAGGGGCAGGAGGGAGGAAAAGAACACCACAGCTCCCCACACTTTGGTGCATGCTGCCACATAAATGTTACAGTTCCAGGAGAGGAGAAGAGAAACCCAGCCATGTCCTCCAAGGTCAGAGAGGCACCTCACACAGGCTGTTTCAGGTCAAGGGAAGCAATCACACCAGTTCTCTCTGCTAAGAGGCAGTTGTGGATCAAGGCCATCCACATCTAATTCCTTTCTTTTTTTACTTTCAGATAAGGTAACGCAGAGCAAGAACCTTCTGACTCGAAACAGAGTAAGACAAGTCATAGAACACCTGGCTGTTTCATGAGCTTCAAGGTGTCTTTGTGTGTATCTGGTTTCCCTTGCCAGGGCCTCAAAAGAATTTTGCTAGCACTGAAAAAGCAAATGTCACCTGTACCTCCCAGACTGAACAACTCTCTGAGTTGTGCAACCCTCCCTCAGACCTGGCCAGAACAGAGCTGACCTTGTCACCGTGCACAGACCACAGGGTGGGGTGAGCACAGGATCCCAGTTCTCCCCATACAGAGATGTGCCCACTAAGGAATTGCTGCACTAAAAGCATGGCACGCAGGAGGCAGCTTCCACATGGAGAAAAATCCAGGAGGGGGATGGAGGCAGGGAGAGCATGTGACAAGGGGCAAGGAGAAACTGAGGCCAGGAAGATGCTGGTAACCAGACCCACCCTCAGTATTTCACACACATAATTAGACACTCCCAGTGCCACAAGGGTGTTTCAGCCTCAAGGCAATGTCCTTTATGTCTATTTTAGTGTAGCCTTTTAATCTTGCCATTCACAACATCCAGTTTAACAGCAATATGTTTAAAAACCTTTCTTGTAATTGTGGCAAAATCACTGCAGAGTGGTATTTTAAACTTCAAGCATAAACAAGGTCACACTCTGGTTTGATCTGTCAATTCAGTTATGTAAAACTCCTGCTTCCCATCTGAAACCACATTGTGCAGCTGCAAGCATACTGTAGCCACAAACATTTGCATTTCTTGGCTCACTCACTAGTTTGCAAATGACTTTTAAAAGATTAGCTACCCCAATGTGTTCATTTGTGTCCACAATTTGTCTACAGGTACCTCTAAAAGGTGCAGGAATGTTAAAAGCAAACAGAAGTTATATATAAAAGCAGCCTGTCTAAAAATGTATTTACCAATTACAGGACAGACAGCTTCTTCCTAAAAAAAATTAATACATTCAAAAAATACATATATTTTATTTGATTCAAGTATAAATAAATGTAATATAGCCAAGAGCTGTGAATTGCTACCCTTGTGTTTGGAGCCACAGTCCTCCTACTCCTAAAAATGCCAAGTTCCCAGTATTCCCTCAGCTCTGTATTTCCCCAAGTACAGCACCATCCTTAAAACAAAATCTATTTAAGCAGCAACCTGACTGCACCAAAGAAAAATAGGCTCTTTACATCATGGTTCATTGCTCTCTCACGACAATAACCCAAAAGTTCTGCTGTTATTTAATCCTGCACTAGCCCTGCAGCAGTACCTCCTGCTCGGGATTATTTCGGGTCTAGGATGAAATTTCCCAGCAGATGGTGCTGCTTCCAGTACAGAGCAGCTTTTCGGCAGTCCCCACGGAGGGCCGGGGGCCAGGATGTCTCTGCTCTCATCCCTGCTAACTGAGGGGGAGAGAAAAGAGAGGAGCAAACTGCATCGTTTAAACTCGGCAGCGTATTGAGGAGTTGCGAATAAAGGTCTGATTGCCCTCCTTCACAACCCGGATAGGAAAGGACTTGCGATCACAGCAGGTTTGACAGAGAAGAGATCAGCTGCTTTTAACAGAAAATGGGCACTTCTGCAGCACCTCCTGGCACCTAAAGGTGATTATGCAGAGGAGTTTTCTTGCAAACGCACACTAAATTTCTCTAAATGACTATGTGGCTGCTTTTTATTTAAATTAAAGCTTGCTTCTGCCTCCGGAGTTCATACCTGGAATACAACTTCTTCCACAGTTATGTCTTCTGAAATGCAAGATACTCCTCCAGAGCCAAGTCTGACTGTGGTATTTTGTAACAAACCAGTAAAAGTTCGGATGAAAAAACCCCAACCCACTCAAGTCTACAAATGTGTGAATTTTTGGTCATTGCTTGGAAGATCTTTTACATTGAAAAGGTGTAATTTAACTAGAGTAGGATTTTGTCAAAACCCTTTTACTATTTTAATGCAGGGTGAGGTTATTTTTGTGTGGCTTTCCTAGCTAGAGAAGGATTAGGCTAAAATGAACTGAACAAATAATCAATACAGTGGATGTGTCTGCACTATTTTTTCTCCTTTTCCCCTTACAAATGATTGCCTGGATTTGTAAAAGCCATTCCTGAGGTTTGGCTTTTAAGGTGTCAAATATTCTCACTCTAACATCTACCAGTCCATCATACTTTGTGTGATTACTTGGCTGCACTTATACCCACTAACCTTAAACAGCAGTTCCCCAGAAGGAAAGAGCCACCTGAAACTCTCAGTAGATCAGAAAGTTGTCCTGTGGCTCCATATTATTTTAGGTTCTAAGTACTGAGGGCTTCATGCCCAACTCTCTCAAAGTGTTTTAGTTATTAAGCTCGTCTCTGTAAATTTATCCATATGTGAACTCTTTCATAAGTGTTGCAAGCTGCAGCACTTCAGAACAATATTTCTGTGCCCAGATTTCCTATCCCCAAATCAAACTAAGCTCAGTTTGAAAAGCACATGAAGCAAATAAGCAAGCTGCTGATCAGTGCTGATTACCTGACCCCTTTCAAGGCTTCGCTACTTCACCCAAATACCAAATCATCACTTCTGATCCCATGCCAGTATGCAGAGAAGGAGGGGTAGTGGTGAGATTTTTCTTTTTCCAAGGCTGCAACTACTGCATTCAGTCCTGCAGCAATCATAATTCCCCAAGCCATACTATCCTGGACCATGTCTATCTCTTGCCTGTTTGGCTGCTTTCAGGTACCCTTCAGTGATGAGGTTTACTTTATTTTTCCAAACTCACTGACAAAACATTTGCAGTGTTTCTGCCCTCCTGTTTGGTTGGTTCTATTACATTTATTTTGAAATAAATAGCTACAATATATCATCACAAAACAAGCAGATCTTTGCTGTTGCTTTGTGTTTGTACATGGTCAGGTGCAGTTCAAAGACTTCTAAGGGAAGCCTTTCCTGTTGTCCCCATTCCCAGCAGATCAGGAAATCTGCTCTATTTCAGATGCCCAGGGAGACCCTCACAACAGCAAAACTCTCCACATTCCCAATGCATGCTTTTTGCTGAGGCTGCCCTCCTCAAACAAGGAGAGGCCGAAATCAAAGGCAGAGCTCCCTCACAGATACCTCATCCACAGCCTCCTCATTTCCTTCACATGCCTTTGCTGATAATGAAAGAACTTTCCTGCAGCTTGTACCCTACCACACTATGACTTTCTGTAGGTTATCCAGGGAAAATCCTGTGGATAAACACTTACAGAAAACCCAAGTTCACACCACAAACTGTTTAATTCACACTCAGATGCAAAGAGCTCAAGCAATGCTTTATCAGCACAAGTACTGAAAAATGCTTGCTAGGAAAAGAAAGCAGTGGTGCCAAAGAATCACTGCAGCCCCACAGCCTGGCTTTGCCCACAATTTGTCTTTAGGGACCATCTGTGACAGCATCTTCTGATGGCTTTGTACAGCTGGGTCCCCTCATCTTGAGGGACTCTCACATCAACAACAATGTTCAAGCAGAACAAGGGAGCCAGACTTCCCAGACGGGCATCAGGAAGGCAGGTTGTGTACTTGTGGGAGGTGATCTCTAACAACACCAATTGAAACTAGAATGCTGTACAGGCTGAGCTCTGTGTCCGTGGGAAGACCCCATACAGCTGATATTTACCCTTTGTCATTGGTTCGGAACGACCTTCCTGTGGCCCTGCCCGAGCAGCAGAGACACGTGTACTTCCAGCTGGGTGTTATTCTCAAATTCATGCTGGAAAGCAACTGTGCAAACTCTGCTTCAACTTGGCAAGACTTCAGACCAAAATTCACTGCTCATTTTCAGGATATCTCCAGGCCACTGCGGAACAATTTCTCCTTATGCTCTTTCCATCAGTTTAATGTGGAACACACACTGTATTCCCTGAAGTCAGACATGCCCTGCACTGTTTTGTTTCAGTTTGCTTTAGTCAGCCCATGTCAGCAAGCCTTCACAAAGGCAAGGCTAAAGCTTTGAGAAAATATTTACCTTCATCCATGCCATTGAGTATTTCAGTTAAGTCCTCATGTTTGCTGTCATACTGGTGCTCTTTCCACGTCTCACCATTCTCACTTCGGAGCACGATCAGTTCTCTTTCCTTGCCTCGCATTGATCCAAAATGTGGGATTTCCACTATGACAGGGCTAGAGAAAAAGGAATCATGTTATTTTTAACTCTATATTTCCTCACTGCCCTTAATTTCATATGGGTCCTCAAGAAAACTACAGTCATTTTAAATAGTTAACACTGTTACGGTAAAAATGTTTTTAAAATTGCCAAAGCTGCACAATCCTTTACCATTTAAACTACATTAATGAATAAATTGAAAATACTAATATGTAACTCATTTTTAGTGCAAATCTTTTAAAATATCTACCTCCATGAAAAAAATAATGGCAACTTTTAGTAGGGAGAGTTCTCCTTGCTCATTTATCCCAGGGTGTAGGTGATCCAACCTGCCTCCAGGACACAGCACTGCTGACTTTTAACTGGCACTAGCATAGTCAAAGTTCAGATTTGGCTCAGAGAGTTTGAAGGGACAAAGTCAGTTCAGAAGCAGTCTGGCTATCCCAATGCATGCAACAGCCACTGACTGTAATAGGAAGCATGCATTTATGTAGATTTTGAACTTCAGACTAAGTCCCAAAGTTTTCAAAACTCTCCCTGGCTCTCTGTTGATGCAGCTCCTGTGAAATAAAAGAGTCTGTTTTCCTTTAGCTCCACTTTTTGGTTCTCATGCCCAGCATCACAGCTGCAATCTCTGCATGGCAAATATCACCGGGGAATCGTTAGATCCTTTCAGATGGATTTCTCTGGGTTGAACAACATCACGACCACATTTATATTAGTTACTGTCAAACATTTTTGGGGGAAGGAAAGGGAATGAGAAGGTGGTTAATAATACATCCATGTCACCAGACAATGTACCTTCAACAGAGGACTGCAAGTGCATTACTGAACAGTTTGTATGAACAACCAACAGAAACCACCATTCACTTCATGTGCCATTCCTCAACAAAACAGACACTGTTGCCAAACACTTCACAGGCAGGATATGCATTTTAAAGTATGCTAAGACAAACCGACTGAAATCACACAGTAAGTGAACACTTATGGATTATGCAGCTTTAAGACATTTAAATAGACAGTATCGTTATTTTCCTACAGAGGTTGTAAAGGGTTTAACTGCTTTGTAACAACTTGGTTAAAAGCAGCATCACATGATGGGAGAAGTGTGCAGCATTTCTGTGGTATTGTACATCTGCCAGGTGTTGGGTGCATTAACCAATCCATCACTTGAGCATGAAATCACAACAACCATCATGGGGGAAAACAAACCAGCTTGAGGCCCAGTTGGCACATTAAATTCCAAGGGAGAAGTTAGTCTTTTTTTCCCCATGAAAATGATAAAAAGAGTTTAATTGGTACTTATTTTAGATGCTTTTAGGAACACCCAGTCTATTTTTCAAGTCTCAAGTCCTTTAACAAAAAACCAGGAATGTAGCTGCTCTCTCCCATTGTGCACAGCAAGAAAATACCAAAAATTCAAATACATTACTTAAGGTATTTACTCTCTAGTCCAAAAAGAGCACAAACTGAAAACTAACGCTGTAGTACAATCTTTGCAGGCTAATATTTCAGATACTGTCTCTGTAAATATTTAGAAACTACACAATTTTGTGCATGACATTTAACAAGAATACTCAGTGAGAAGGTATTGAACAGGTTTGGAACACCAAACACTCACCAATATTTTGAAAACCTAATGCAATAAATTTCACAATATGGTTTGAAAACAACAGTCAAAAACATACGGAAACATTCTTACATGTTTAGACTATACACTGCAGTCCCTTTGGGTAGCATACTTGGCTTTGTAAATTTATTTTAACAAGATGCCTCTTGCAGGTTGAAAAGATTAGTGTTTCTCCAATCTTGCTGAATCAATTCATTCACTTGATACAATTTTTTTCTGAATAATCTTTCACAAGTAACAGACTTTAAGTGATCACATTTTACAAATGCTCTTCCCAAAACAGTCTCACTTGAGGCCTGTAAATACCTTCTCTACCACAGGGTTGAACTTAAAGGACTGCCACTGTGTATCAAAATGTATTTAATGCAGTAGAAACACTTCAAATTTAAAAAATTACAAAAGCACAGAAGTTATGAAAGCAGAATGCTGGCAGTGAATTTTACATGCCTATAAGCACAAGGTAGTAGCAGAGCTATATTAAATCAAGCCACTATGATTTTCTTTCAGTGACATAAATCAACTGAAAGTTTTAGGAAACTTAAAAAAAATAATGGGAATAACAAAAAATTGGAAACAAAAGAAAAACTGTAGACATTCTGTATCTTTTCCGTACATATCCTACCCAATAAATTTTGTTCCTTGTGGACCAAGCTGCAGGATTCGGCTAACCATGCTCTCACCCTCATTTAGAGGGGGAGGACTTTTAGGAAGATGCAGTTTACTGAATAACATCCATGCAGCAGGAAGAGAAACGAGAAGGGGAAATTAGGAACAAGCTGTCATTCCCGACAGAACCAGCAGTTTACACCAGGGTGCCACTCACGGTAACGAACAAAATTTATAATTAGGAAAAAAAAGGCCACATCATAGTGGATTGTTTCCCCTACTTTAAGCTTTAAAAATAGTCAGTTCCTAGCACTGGTACTACTTGTACCACCACTCCACAGTAGATGCTCCACGCCGCTCCGAGTGGTTTTTCTCCCCAAGACGGAGACAGGCAGCTCCCAGCAACTCCAGAGGGAGCTGTGCACATGCCGGGAACAGAGATCAGTATCTGGCTCCCTGTGGGTGTCTCTAGGACAATTCTTTGTGATAGTGCTCTTTTCTCTAAATACTCTACAAACAAGAGGGTCAGAACCTGTTCCAGGTTTTCAGTGTGTGACTCCTCCTGACTTCCAAGGCAGGCTTGCATGAGTAGATGGGGGTGGGACCTGGCCTTCCTATGGCTTTCCTTACCTTCACCCTGCAGTCATCAAAGAGGCAAAACTCTCCTTAAAATGCAAGGGTTCTTTCCAGAAGGAATGGCAGGTTGGCATTTTTTAATGTTTTACGTTAAGTAGCCCGTGTTAGGTGCTCAGATGAGGCAGAGTCAATGTTTAACTACTTAGAATAAAGGGAATGAAAGGTGCAACATGAGAATAAACAATTAAACCGACAGAACAACTCACCCTAAAAACTGTGCCCCTGCTGGCCCCATTTCTACCAGCCGACTTGCCAATCCTTCTCCTTCAACCATGGGCGGTGGGCTGGCCAGTTTGTGCCTCTTGACCAGGCGGCAGGTGATGCGGGTGGGGGCTGTGCACTTCCGCGGCGGGATGATGATCCTCATGCCATGGTGCCGACTGCCCCTCATCGACCCCCCGCGAGCGTCCACCATGAAACTAACCAGGAAGCTGCACATAAAACCAAAACACGCCAGTGAAAATCATCACGAAACAGGCAGAAGATCAGCAAAATGTCAGCAGACAGACACAGACTTTAAAATATTAGAAAAGTCATCCCGATCTCGGCTAAACTAAAAAGAACACAAAGATCCTTTTAAAACTTGTACTTGCATGTTAACTATTGGTTATCAAAAGCAGGAATTGCTAAAGCTCTAGCAACATCATGGTGAAATGATCATGTTCTACTGAGCAATTTGGATTAAACTGTACACAAAAAGTGTATTAGTAGTGGTTTGTTAGAATTTTAAAACATCCCTTTGTTGCTGTTAGCTCTACTGTCTGCAAATGAGAGCAATTAACTTCACATGCATAAAGCAACCAGATAGTGTAGGAAAAGGAGAATCAAAAATTCTTATTATTTTTGGAACCTCAGTCTTTAAAACCGCCCCACTGTCCTATTTCCAAATACTTCTGATGGCTGCCAGAGCAAGTGCCATGAGTGACAGTCTGGGCTGCTAAGGGCTTCCACTGATGGGAAAGATAAGTTGATGACTCCCAAGTACGTAAGTTCCTTTAGGCTGTTGGCTCCCTGGAGGAAACCATGCCATTACTTCTCTTTGAAGATTAGATTCATTAGCAAAATAAAAGAGACATTAAAGAAAAATAGCACTTGCTAGTGTTGTTTCAATGCACAATTTTCCTATTTTTACTAAAGGGGTAAGAAATTATATTTGTAAATGATGAGTGGTATATTTTTTAATAAAATTCTTTCTATTAGCAAGGGAATAATTAAAATTAACAATTAATATTAGAATAGCTTCAGGTAGAAGATGCAGTAACAGGCTGGTATCAAGAGGGACACAAGTTACCAGCTCAGTTTTGAAGCCAGTACAGATTTTGTTTGCTCCTTCTGTATGATAGACACTGACACAATTGTCATGTGGCTTCACTATTTTCAAGGCTGTTGCCAAAACCTCCAGCTTTTAAGAACTAAACCTTCACATGACTAACAGGTGAACCCATTCAATTTCCTGGTTCCTGACAGCAAACTGAACTAAGGGTGTGGGCCAATAATCGAGGGGATTGTGATGGTCCTTGAAAAAAAGCCCCCAAGTGCTCTGAAGTATGACTGGGAATTTGTGCAACACAGCTCCATTTGCTTTGAGAGCAGCAGGATATCAACAGCAGCAGCTGACAGGCACTGGCCAGGCCTGCAAATCAGCTGTATTCACAAGTCTGGCCAACATGGGTGGGAAAAATCTGCACAAAAGCAGGAGAGAAATCAACATTTGGTATTTAGAGGTCTGCAGGAGAGAAGTGAGTAGGGACACAAGCTATAAATATAGGAAATATGACGGAAATGTTGTCCAGCTGAGTTCCAGATCAAAAGTTGCTACATTGTCTTTCTTCAAATTAAAATCCATCAGTAAAAGTGGGGAGGTAAAACAGCTCTCTGAGATGAACCCAGCCCAAATTTATAATTTCTATGCACCAGACAGTTTACAATACTGAGGCATGATATTTCACAGTAGTTTTCATATAGGAAAACTGTATCCACATTCCATGTTCCTCTCCTAAATGTATTGTACACTCCAACAAATCCAAACGTTGCCACTAGGGTATCCCAGCTCCTCACAAGAGGAATTGTTTCAGCGGGACAGGATCCTTGCTAACCAAACACTTTCCATAAATATTAGACCTGTGTCAAAACCAGTATGCTCGATCTTTAAATTATATACTCTATAAGTGATTATAATCTTAGTATTTATAGACACTTAGCTGGCCTTTTCGAAACGTGCATGGTTTCTGTCTGCAGAGGAGCTGGGGCCATTTCAGACTGGAAGTTTGTAGGGTAGAGGGATTCCTGGCTGGAGCATCCCCAGAGCTGAAGCTGCAGCAGCTCCAGGGAGGCACAGCTGGTCAGTGCACCATGGAGGAGCCTCCTGGGGAGCTTGGCAAGGCTGGGCTCGGCCTGATGGCTCAGCACAAAGCAGAGTTTTGGAGAGCTGCCTATCATGTACACGGTTACTGGCTTGTGAAGCCACCTCGGAATTAATAATGAAAAGGGGGCTTTCATCTAGTGCAAAAATGCCAAAACCTACACTCAATGAAGATGCTGTCTTCTGTACCCAAACTATTTAAATGACAAAAAGTAAGTAAGAGTGAATTCCCAAAAATCTCTAGGCACCTAAATAAACTGTCTTAAATTCATAATTAAAAAAAAAAAAAATCAGTAAAAGTACCTACAAAAATCAGTCCCTGAGTTACCAGGGATGTCTAGGCTGTAGATCTTAAGTCCAGCCTCGGCAACCCGGAGCTTAGCACTGCTACTGCATGGTGCTCACAGCGAGGGTTCATGACACTTGGCATGAGCCTGTGCCCCAGTGCAGGAACCAGCCCCTGCCAGCTCTTCCAGTGCAGACAAAACTGCAGCAGATCAGCCTTTGTGCATATTGCTCCCAGAGAAAGGCAATCATTGTCAGCAGCTTGTTAATGAATTATTTCCTTGTTTAACTTTCCGATTAGTAACTTACCGTTTAAAACAATAACAACAGTTCCAAGCAGTATTTCATGCACTTACTATCTAAAAACATTAGTAGCTGATGCTTACCTAAATTAATGTTGCACTAATAATGGAAACTACAGTATGACCTCTAAAACACAACGCTAAAGGCTAATGAGCATTTCTACTTGAACACATGGAAGGGATGAGGATGTGGCTGGATGCACTACAAACATCTACACACACTCTGTGGGAAAAAAAAAAGTTTTTAAAAAAACCAAAATAAAATGAGGATTCACAGAAAGCACAGAGTTATCACCTTGAATCATACTGGGGGAGTGGAGAGGAATAGCTGCAAAATAATTTAGAAAGCAAATGGGAAAATTAATGTAAGATAATTAGAGGCAAGCAACAGAAAGTATCAATAATAAGTGCAAAGAAAAAGTAACAATCAGAAAAATAACAAAAGCAACATGTTTGAAGGACAGCTTTAGAAATTATTTGGCTTTTGCTTCACATATCGTGACATATGTCATACAAAATATGCTACATGTGGAAAAAATCTTAAAAGGAGGGTTCATTTAATTAGTCAGCACAACTCGGTAAGTTCTCTGGAAAATGCAGAAGCACAAGGAGAAAAGCATTTGCTGTTTACTTAGTTGGAAGAGAATCTATTGTAACACAGCTTACTCACTGAATTCCAAAAACATGCTCCTGTGTGCCATGGAGTTGTTGCACTTTTCTAAAGCAGTTTATTTTCCAAAGCATAATGTATAAATATGTGTGGCAGGATGCTTGAAAAGAATATCAGTCCATACCACCCACTGCACTGCTGTCAAAGATGAATTCTGTGTGTAGAGCAGGTTGGAGTAAACTATATATATAGTTAACATAATTTAAACTACATATAGTTCATATAAAATACAGTAAGCTATAATGAATCTGATTCATTCTACTTGGCAAGACTGGATCCTATATTTCTGAGTTTTTCGATATTGGAAAGCAGTGTGGCACACTCATTTCTTTCTTTCAGCTAAGAAAATGAAGGAGTTAAAGGCAACATAAAGAGAGAACACCCACATTTTACTTTAGGAAAGCTGCAGGAGTAAGCTCACATCTGACAGCTGAAGGTCATTTTGGGGAGGGTCTCTACCCTTCCAGAGGCCTCAAGATTCATGATGCATTTCAATGTACTGCTTACAATGGACCCTGTTCAAAATATATGCTGGCAAAACAACTTATCTGAACTTGAGAAGAAAAACATAAAACATTCTCTTGGCTTTAAAGAAGGAAAAACCAGGAGAGCTGAAATCACTGCCAATGTTTTCTACTTTCTTCTCCTTTCACTGATACATTGCTGGATCCCCACATCCTGCTCCCAGAATTCCCTTTCTGCCTGGGTAAAGAAATAAGAGCAAACATCAATACTTTCTCCTGACAGTGGGGAAATGGGGAAAGGAGTGACCCGAGGCAGCAGTGGTGCTCCTGGCACGGCACATCGAGGAGCCCTGGGAGGGTGGAGATGGCAAAGGGCAGTGGGGCCAGAGCCTGCCCACACGGCCACCACACCACGAGGGCTGACAGCCCCTGCCCCCGGCCACACACAGAACTGGGGACAAAGACAGGCATGAAGCACCCCAAACAAGCAGAAAAGGATTTGCTGCTTAGGAAAAGACTGGCAGAAGAGATGTGCAAAGTCACAATCCTCTGCATATCAGATGTGCTGAGGTACTGGAAGATTAGAAGGGAACATCTGTTGATTGCCTCTAGGTGAAGATAATCAGGAAAATCAAACAGGATCATATTATAATATGGGGCCACAACTGAAAAGTAAATGAACAAGGAGTGAGATTTGGGTTTTGTTTTTTTCTCCTGACAAAGGAACTGAATCCTCAGATAATCATTTCTGATGGACTTTCTGTGTCAAAAAAATGTAATGGGTCAGAAGAGCCTACATGTTCGGATAATATTTTGGTTTATGCCCAATTGGAGAGCTATACCTGTTTGGAGGATATCTGTCCTCTCCCTGCTGCGCAGCCCCACAGTTTGCTCCACTCTGGGCAGCAGCTTAGACCACCTCTGCATTGGAGAGGGCCCACATACCAAGGGAGCATACTGTTTATGTGAAAGCTCCCATGTCTGCAGAATATATGTTTTGGGTGGCTGGAACCACTGGTGAACGTGCTGAAGACCTAAGGGCAGGAAAGTATTGTCCCAGAGGACTGGCAGGATGAAAACATCAGGCCTATCTTCTAACACGATGAAAACAAACCAGAACATTTTAGACCAACCAGTCTAACCCAAATTACCAGGAAATATTCAGGAATAAACTTTTTAATAATCATTCTATAAAGGCCTAAAGGATCAAGGTAGTTAACTGAGATATTACACCTTGCCTACCACCGCTCTCAAAATAAAACCAAACAAAAAATATAAGTGGCAAGAACAACTCATGCCAAATGAATTTGAATTCCTTCTTTGATGTGTGGAAGTACTGCCTTGGTACCTCAGCAAGCAATGGAGGTACAGTACAGATAAGGTAAGTGCAGGATCACCTGAGAAGTTACCTCAAAAGAGATACCATCAGTGCTTTCCAGTTACACTGGAAGGGAACTTCAAGGGCATATTTCACTGTGCTGTGCTGTACCTGGCTAAATATCTTCACCATTTCAACATAGAAAAAAAAGGTCTGAAAAGTCTTTGGAAAATAAGTTCAGAATCAAAAAATGGAAAAAGGAGCTGGAACCAACAAACTGAAATACCATAGAGACAAATGAGAACAGAGGGGAGAAACCAAACACTTAAACACAACACCAGCAAGAATGAACCAAACTTCAGGATTTCAAAAGAGAGCCAAGAAATTCTAGCAGATCACAAACATTCACCAATAGAAACCAAAATTACCAGAAGATAACTCTCACTGTGCTACTGCTTAAGTGTGCTGTGTCAGACCAAAGAGGTGGCCATTCTGGCTTACAAACAAGCTCTCATCAAAGAGAGAGCTTGGGCAGAGCAGCAGGAACATGCTGAAATGGGGAAAGCATCACCTAGGAGGGTCTGGGACATTTAAGCCCAAAAGACAGGATTACATGTCTTCTGACACAGAAAACAATTGCTAAGAGACCAGTAAAATATTGTTCTCCATGTTCACCGTGGATATGATAATGGATACCCACTATGGGTAAGAAACAGGCTTAGTCTGCCCCAATGAAGTGTCAAGCTGACCATTAGGGAAGAAATACTGTAACAATAGATAGTGGACTCCTGAAGCTGGGGGTCTATAGACTCTCTTATTTTTAGTGATTATTAGGACATTAAACATATTTCAGGGATGGCTTGGCCACATTTTATCCTACAGTAAAGGGTTGGGCTACCAGCCTCTCTGAGGTCCTTTGCCAATGCAGCATTCCACAATAACCAACAGTCTTCAGCTTTTCATACTGCAATTCTTGACATTTTAATGCTGGCACTGACCATTTAACAGTGTTTTATCAGCTTGGGACCTAAAAATCCACTGTTGTATAGATCTGTTCATCAGATGGCAGGTGCAGATGTGCATTGTGGACTGTAGCTTTAGATTTGTGGGGCTTGCTGTATTGGAAATGAAGTATTTTGGTATGTGCCACACTCACTTTTATGATAAGAATGCAATTAGTCACAAAATGGGGAAGTAAATTAAAATGGAAATGAGATTTTACGTCCTGATCTCAAAAACTAAACAACAAATATTTACACCAGACAATCTAATAATATGCAAAGATTATTTACACATTCATTTGCAAATTTTTACAATATGCATTCAGACATCACTACTACTGCATTTAAATCAAGCCCCTGTGGCACTGTCAAGAAGCACCTAAATTACAGTGATGACTCATAAGTAAACAAATAGCACCACTAAAATCAAACTACAGATATTGGAGACGAGGCAGGAGCTTGAAGTATAAATAAAATATGAGACCAAATTAAAGCTTCCCATTTTTTCCTCTGTGAAAGAACAGAAAGCATAACATTCTACCTCTGATTTCATATTCCAAATAATTCAACACAACGCAAACAAAATAATTTATGACACTTAAAGCAAAGCATAAGCAACAGGAAAAGCAAAACAGGACCCTTTAAAGAGAAGTCTGTTGGATTACAGTGTTTAGGCATTCAGAAAATTTAAGTGCAGAAGCAAGTTTTTTGTTTGATATGCAAGAATTTAGACTAACTCCTATTATTAAGCACCCGTTTTGAAGTCAGTGTGAATTTTGCCACTGGCTTCAAGTGGAGCAGGAACAGACATGTTATCAGCCATTACAGCAGGCTGTATTCTGCAGCTAACAATACAGTTCCACATCTAAAGATAAAAGAAAACTGTTAAAAGTGACCTACCCAGAATGGATGGGACTCGAAACAAGGTTAACATTGTCCAAGGTGTCTGCAGCCCAGCTATAGTGCCTGAGAGAATCAGAATCAAACTCCCTTTGAAACGTCAGGTGCTTCAAAACAAAACAGATAAGCAGAAATTAAAAATTAACATTAGGAACACTTGTCTTAAATACAAGCTTAATAAAAATTATATTAAATTTAGATCTGGTCCTTTCCATTTAACAACACTGATACCTCCAGGGTTAAATTACTGGAAATCTTGTAACAGAAACATGAAATACACACACAAAGTATTGTCTCTTCAACCATTCTTTTTTGCCCACTTTTTGCACTTCCTTCAGTTTCAAGAATGTCTCTCCCCAATCTTTACTTAACATGCCAGGTTAAAAAGCTTGCAAAAACACAATTACCATTTGTACTGCAGTCATACACCATATAGACAGGCAGTGTCATACTACCCCTCAGAGGAAGCCATTGGATAGATCCTTATTCAAGCAGAACCTGTGAATAACTTCCCTGGGAGCTTCACTGAGGCTGTGAATGCAGAAGGGGGTTGGTTTGTCTTCACACACAACCAACATGGGCACTGTTTTGTGGAGTGCCACTGCCCCTACTCATGTGGACAGAAATAGCTTTAACCCTGTGAGGCTATAATTAACTCCCCCGTCAGGCAGACACTGAGGTGTGATTTGTTTCTCCTGCTGCCCACGTATATGGACATTCATGCATCCTGTGCCCCACCACATCCCTCACACTATAAATCCTCTTCTGGGGCAGCAAAGCTATTCCAGCAAAATACTTGCTTTCCTTTGTTTCTCTTGTGTTAGAAAACTAAACCAACTAAACTTCAAACACTGTTTTCCAGGGTGATATGAAAGCGTCCCCCCAGTTTAAGAAGCACCATCGTAAGTTACATCAATACAAGTAAGTCAAGAAGCAATGCACACAATCTCCATCCAAGAGGTTGTTAAAAATGTCAGTATTTCCTTAAGTAGGTTGCTTGCTGCTTAGAGGCAAATGCAGCTAGAGAGAGCAGCTTGTTTGGACTGAAACATCATGGGCTGTTTTCAAATCAAATTTAGTGCCTTCAAGTCAAACCAGAGCCAAGCACACGCTTCTAAAATCTTATTATTTGCACCTGGGTTTTTTTATATGTTGACACATGCTGGTAGAGCAAATTAATTATTTCTAATAGAAATATCAGCATTAGAATTACATCTGGCAAATTCAGTCATAAACACACAAAAATGCTTCTCTTGAGAAGCTTCCACAAGATAAGCAAGCAGATAGTTGTTGTGTTGCTGGCCGGAATGTGCAACACTCCCATCATTCTGGGGTTTCCAAAAAAACTGCACTCTTTAGGCATTTCTTTCATTAGAAATGGGCATCACAGGTTTCCTTCCAAAAACTATTGACACTGTAATTTACTGCCCATGGACAGAAATCCCTGCAGAGTGCAGCTTTGCTCTGTCACTCCTGGCTCGATGCCTCAACCTTTCCCTAGCTCAACACCTCTATTAAGGATATTTTGTTAAACTTTGTGCTATTACAGATGCACTTGAGGCTTGATGGTTCAAACACAGACAACAATAATAGCGGGCAAACTTGCATATGCTAAACAGCAAAATACACCATCAGGCATAAAAGATAAAATGAATGCTGTCAAAACAATGACAATTAAGCAACCAAAGTGGACTTAATTAGTGCCATTTGAAATATTTGTTGTAATTTAGTTTAATCCTTAGTCTTTCTAACAATATACTAGGGATTCTCCAACATTTCCTGGAGAGCCTGTGGCTTAGGCAGGAAAGCCAACACTGTGGATTTCTGCTATTCCAAGTGATTTGTAAGAGGTCACACTGAGCACGTTACTACTTTTGATACCGAACAGAGTAAGATTCACACAGGTTGTCTCAGGTATTGTAAAAAAACCAGATAAATAAAAATAAATTTATTATTTTGCTCAGTGATAAACTTTATCATTAAAAATAGGACAAAGCAAAGAAACACAAGAAATGGGCCAAAAGGAACAAGACAATTTGGTGTTTGTCCTTGAGAGGCCTGCTAAGCTGTACAGCGTCACTGCACCGAGGCCCAGGCATGCACCAGGACACACATCAACAAATAAATGTGGGGGTCAGGTTTCCTGTAGCAAATGAAAAATGCTTATGTTCCCTTAGCAGTGGGATATAGAAAACAAAACACAGAGCCATACAAATTCCAAAGAAATACCATCATTCCAAAATAATCTATGCTAGACAGGGGTGCTCCTGCACCCACGGATGCGCTCTAGGTCTGCCTAAACATGTAGCTGGGGTTCCTCAGCCCAGTTCCTTGTCCTGAGACATTGTTTGTACACTTGGTGACTGGGATTTTTAAAAGCATTCCTTTCTGACCAAGTGCAATCAAACAGATCTTTTGGACATATTTAGAGCAAGCAAAAGCCCAAAGTCTGCAGCTAAAAATTTTAGTGGAGAAACAGAGTAGGAAAAGCTGTTATCTTAGACACAGCACACATCTGTGAATCTCATTTTTTTTCAGGCTGTTGAGGTGCTGGATTTTCCATGCAGGCAAAAAATTAAAAAAAAAAAAAAATCTTCTGTGTAAGTTGCAATATAAGCGGTCCAGAAGAGAGTACACTGTCAGTGACATCAAATCACAGGATCCATTCTGTGTTTGGTCAGGTCCCAGTGTTCCCTCCCTGGACTGAGGGAGATTAAAAATGCATTGCTAAAGGGTGTGGCAGCCTTAGATGCAAATGTGTGTATAAAAATACCGAGGGTTCTGCTCACAAGGATCCTGCTGGTTGCATAACTGAATATCCAGGCTGTGTAATATCAGAGTTCAGCAAACAGAAAAATTTATGTTTCCTCCCAGATGAATTTATCCAGACTGAAGTGATTCAGCAAGCTGCTATTTAATAGACAGCCCGAGTCATCCTGCCTTTGGCTGATTAAATTCAGAGGCTGATGTAAATTATTCCACGGAGAAGTCATTTGGATTTAGTCTGAGTTTCTGCATCCAAGGTAACATGCCAGGACACAGAAATTTTAGCTTTGGTGCAGCCAGGTTATGAGGTACAGTGTGGCCTGGATTCAGAGTTCCCTGTGAACAGGGTCAGCAATAAACCACCAAATGCAAACAATGGAGAATATTGTGACTTCTAAAGAATTATTAGAGATTCTTCTCTAACACTCCATGTGTTATGCTGGCAGCAAGGCCCGGTAAAGAGTGGTTTCAAATCTTCCTCATTTGACTCTTTCCAGACTCCCAAGTCTACCCGGATACTGGGAAGACGTAGCCATAGGATCTTCTATCTTAACCGGACCAAGAGATTGGCAAATGCTCCTTACTCTTTTACATACTGATATTTGTGATAAAATTAATTCCCAACAATTTACTTTGCTGCTGCCATGAACTCCAGACAGGTCTGAGCTGTACAAAAGGAGAGGAAATGGCATATGCAGACAGAAAATGGATCAATCAGTTTCAAAGTAGCGTGATTACCAAAATTGACAGGAGTTGTCCTGTCAATTCCCAGACAGACTTTTAGAATATTAGTTTCAAACCACAAAGATCTTTGTTCCTGTGAATCTCATTGGTGAAACACAAATTGGTGCTTTTCCCCCCTGCTTTCTACTGCCATGGCAAGGATTATCTAGAAGCCCATTAATGTACAGAGGGATGAGAAAGAGGGGCAGGGATATTTCCATCTCCCACACACACTTCTCCTGCTTCAGCCAAAAGCTAGGGCTGGGCTGGGCAGAAAACCACAGAAATTCCAGAGAATGGATATATTTTTGTCAGGACATGGAGGTTTGGAGAAGCCATGGCAGAAAGTTTTAGCTGGTCTTCCTTTCTCATGAAGATGGTTTGTTGATTTGATGTCTGTTTCGCACAGAATCGTGGCTTTACCAACCTCTCAAGACAGAACTAACTTTTCTCCCACAACTACATTCTTTGAGAGTTGTTAAGCATAGAGCTGGTTTTAAGTTTTGTTATGTGATAAGATGCACCCTAGTTGCTAAATCCATGCCATCTACTTTAACATGAATCACAAACATAGCCAGAATCATAAAACAGTGCAATATATTTTCAGACTGAAGAGTCTTCCTCTCTGAAATTTCCATTGTATCAAGAACGCTTAATGAAGTCTTAGTATTAGAAGGCATCAAAACAGCTTTAGGTGCTCAGTCCTGACACAGAATTTCTTGTCCCCAGTGCCAGTAGCTGCAGATTTTGTTTTATGACTTCAAACCAAACAAAACCACAAAATCATTGCTGTGCAAGCTTTGAAAACTCTCCTTAGATAGCTGTTGCAAATTAAGGTTATTGGAGGTTTACAGCGTTTCATTTAAAAGTAACGATCTAATAATAAACATTGCGTTGCTAAACAGAATCCAATTTCTGCCATCCTCATAATGCTACCAGAGCTATGTGTAAAAGCTGTAGTAAAACTGGATAGTTCATACCACACTAGAATTTACAGACTAATACAATCAAGGTTTAAAACGTACAAGTCCTCCTCTGTGGACCCTTTTTGCCATGAAAATATCCTCTGAGATCAATAACCCCTCCAGTGCAGGAATGCTCTGTGAAAACAGCAGCAGAAAACCTCTGTTTCATTACAATCTACCATATGCTCTTCCAGGACATAAACGAAAGCTCCATCTCACAGTCCTTTCCAAGTAAGGATTTTTCCATGGATTTTTATCCAGCTTCCTAGCAGATTTTTTACTTCTGTGTATCAAGAAACTCTTGAGTAATTCAGTTAGATTTGGAAATCTGAAGTAAGTCTACCAAGGAAAATGCTGAGGAACTCACAAACAAAGCATACAATCCTCAATCATCCTCAGCTTTTGGAAAGGCTTTCCCACGCTATAATCAGGTCAAAATATGCTGCTTTTGTTGCATTAGTCATTGCACAAGTGTTTGGAAGATATATAAACTGAAGAGTCTGTAATAGCTTAATCTTTACAAGGCCAAATTCTTCCCAAGAGTGACAAAACAAGGACAGCAGTTGGGAGTCCACTCCATGTGGACGGAACAGGCAAAGTAATTCCCAGTCTACGCAGTACAAAGGTTGCTTAGTGTAAAACTCGTTGCTCCCAGCTTATCAAAGCACTCTAAAGACACGTAGCAGGAGGCTCACAGGAGCACCCGCTGACCTCAGCCTATAACCAACCCCACTCTCAGAGATGTCACTGGCCCCTTAAAGACTCTTTTGGTTTGGGACCCCACCATCTGTCTCTTGTAGGATCAAACCCAGGAAATTATAACCCCACCATCTCTTGTGCACAGCTCCTTTCTTGCCCCTTTTCACCAGCTAAGAGAGCAGCCACAGTCTCTGGAGGCACAGCTGAGGCCTCCACACTGCAATGCCCTGCAAATATGAAGCACAGCTACCCAGAGGCAGAGACACAGCACATACCTGATCCTTTGCTGGGACCAGCAGCTCTTCAATCATCATGCTGTCTCGGGCATAGGAGCTCCTGTTCAGCGTGTAGGACCTATCCGAACTGAAGGAGCGGAGGCTGTTGTATTTACCATTTATCATAGAAAGTGCGGGTGACAATGAGATGAACAGAAAATAAAAATAAAAAAATTAATACATGCAACTTCCAGGGATAGCATAAAATGGCAAAATATACATAATCCGTGAAATAAATACAAGGAGGAAAATGGAATAAAAAGTATTTGACTATAGCTAAATATTCCCTTCCCCACAATATGCATAAGCAAAATCTCAACAGATGCTTACTGCTTTGGCAGTAATGTTGTGGTTTTAGAATAAATCTAGCAAAGTGCATTCAAGTATTTAGATGAACTTTGATAAATATCTCCGTGCCCTAATCCTGAAGGCGACCCACAAGGGCAGGTCCCGGGGGAGCCGTGGGTAGGTCACAGTGCCTGCCCACACAGTTCAGGCTGCTGAAGCAGGTTTAACTAAGAGCAAGTTTTATGTGATGTCATTCTCTTTGTGGCTGAACCACTTCTGACATTGTTACGAATACCGTAGTTATCCTTATAGTTAGAAAGGAAAGGGTAATAAGTTTGAAATGAAAGGAGAAATAAATTTGCTTAATGACAACTAAGCACAGATTCCAAAGTTTTGGGAATTATTTTGTGCATGTTAAACTATTTGGAAATAGCTATGATCACTCTTAATGTGTTGCAATTAAACCAACGTAGGAGTGTTTTACATTTAGCCCTGGAAGGTACATTATGGTATGTGCTAAAAACATGCTGCAGGCCTAGACATGCTTGCTACGTGACAAAAAATAAAGTACTAAAAAACGTGAATTAATACAAAGCAACATCCACCAACATATTACACTTTAGAACTAGCAACACTTTTCACACTCAAAACTCTACAATGTGTTTCATGCATTTAGTAGTTGCTAATTGAATTTCTCTAATCCTTAGCACCCATTCCTTCTTGTGCTGGAAGCAGAACTGGGATCTCAATTACACACTGTAGGCATATGTTAGGCAGAGTTTTACATGATAAAGGGCATAAAGAATCTAAGATACATTTGTTATAACAGAGGGATATTCTCTAGGGCTGAACACACCCCTTTCTCCCCAGAATAAAAGCATGTCACTTTCCAATGCTGAATAAAATGAAGATAAGCAATGGCAGCAGCAGAAAGATGAGAGAGATGTAACACGATGCCATGCCTTCTTACCTGACTTTTGGACTAAAGCAATTTACATTGGAAAAGAAACAGGAGAAATAGAAAGCAAAGAATCAGACAGGAAAAGCAAGATGTTATGGCTGGATGGCTTATATATTTAATGTGTTCATTTCTTAATGTTACACTCAGAATCAGCAGTAAGATACATCCACAGAATACTTTTTTTTTTTCTAAACAAAATACTTCACAGAAAAAAACCACTGTATTTGTCTCCTCTGAGCATAACATGGACAACGTAAAAAATGAGCTACGCAGCAACAAATAGTAATGGCACTGCTAAAACCAGAAGCATGGGAATCTTAGATTTCTCTCAAAGCAAAGATAACATGGGGTTGAACCTCAGATCTCCCTAACAGACTGTGGCTGTGGAATCTTCTCTCCCACCTGCACAGGGAGCACTCTGTGCAAGAAGAGAGCTGTAAGGAGTGAAATGTGTCAGGTAAATCAGTGCTGGGCTCTGCACACAGAGCACGTTCCCTTTGCACCACCACCGGCCTGCTCCAGCCCTGATCACAGTGACAAGGCTGTGTGATCACTCTGCTCACACCAGATTTCAAAGCAGCATGCCAACTTAAATTCAGTTTACTATGACACGAGATTCTCCCTTCAGATCTAATTTGCTGATTTTCTGGCTAATGGACTATTTAAAGCATCTTGGCATTTCTCATGAATGTATTATCTCATAAATACTTATTAACTTCCCTAAAAATTGTAAATCAAGCACAACATGGCTGGGGACTACTAAAGAGCAAATTTCCAGTGCATGCTTGCATTTCTAATGCGGCCATAACAAACAAGACTGAAGGCTAGACATCTAAGCTTTACCTTATGGGAGTTGCCATTTGCTGTTAGACAATGAACTCACTTTTTAAAACAGATCTTTAAACTACGGCATAGGAAAAAGCCCTCAGGGTTTCAGCTTATGAGGTTTAATTATTAGCTTCAGTACAATTCAACTGTCAGTAACTACACGGCAAATCCACAACTATGGAAGTAATCTCTGCTCACACAGCTCTCACTGTTTTGAGCAACACACATTGAAGGCTTGAGCCACATTCAAAAATAAAATCTAAAATGTTGCTCTGGAAATACCTGCATTGAAATTAACACTACTCAGACAACATATTTATTTTACAACGTCTTATCAGGTTCACAGAAACTTTGGTGTGCATTTTGTAACACATAATCCATGCCCTGTCAAAATAAATCCTGCAACAAATTTAGGGGAAACTTGCCTTTTTTTTTTTTTTTTTTAGAAGGAAGGAGCGTTTTTTGTTTTTTTAAATGATGTCTTTCACAGTTGGATTACTCACTAGCACCTTTAAAGAAATAAAAGCACCAAATAGCAAAATGATTTGTCATTCAGTTTTTCTGGCATTTACATTCTTCAGCAAAACACACCCATTAGAGAGCCCTCTACTGTGAGTATCAGTCTGATCAGCAGTAGTCAAAAGAAATCAGGTTTTGCTGGCTGCTCTAGATCAGTTTCTAGACCAGCTGCAGACCGCTGGCAGAGAGGTACCGTGGAGATCTTCAGCGCATGAAGAGACCAGAAAAAGTGAATAGTTAAGTTTTCTGTACCATTGCCAGAAGAAGCCAACATGAATAAAGAATATGAAATAAAACTGCAATGAACATATGCTTCAAAGGAAGTACACCCCCTCTACTTCACTTCAAAACACACTCCAGTGCTGTGCAGAGTTTGGTTTGTAAAACCTTGTACCTGTGGTGACACACGAACATGAGAAACAGCAAGTACGGTACCTGGCGGAGCGGGCTCCCAGGCTGAAGCCCATGTACCCTTCAGCAGGCAGAGAATCATCTCCCAGCTCTTTCAGATCCTGGGGTCCGAGGTATTTGTCTGTGTCGCCTGTCATTGCATCCTCACCTGCCAGTACAAAAGCCAGGCTGGAATCAGAGCTACACGTATGGCAGATGTTTGTGTGCTTAGTAAATCATAACGCCCTTCCCTGCTCGCCAATAAGGAATCAATCCAGTCACCCCCACTTTCCCTAAGGCTCTTTCCACGTTGTAGGTTAATTATCCACCCTCTGAATGTGCCTGAGAAAGTAATTTTATTGGGGGAGAAAAGAAAGAAGCAAAATTCCACCTTGACGTAAACCCAATAAAGTTATACGAGGGATGGCTTTTGCCCAATCGTTTCAGCAAGCCAAAGAGTTCTTCTGTACTTTGCATCATTGCACTCACTTTTGCTTTCCTTATGGAAAAAAGCCCGAGCTGACGAAGTTGGATCATTCCGTGTGAGGGGAAAAAATCCCAACAAAACAACAAACCAATCAACAAAACCAGACCTCTGGCTGTGAAGTGCAGCCTGTTTGCCCACCAGTCCTGAGAAGTGCAGCAAGCTTGAATGGAGGCTGAGGGAAGGAAGAGGCCCGCCTTCTACCTTGGGTATTTCTCAATATAACTTTTTCAAGTCTGAATGGAAGACGGGAAGTTTTTTTTTAAATTTTGTTGCTGTTGTTGTTTTGTTGTTGTTAAGGTACCGCTCCCCACTGTCAGGCTGAGTTCCGAAGGTAAGCGCTCTCCGCAGCCCGCTCTGCCTGCAGGGAGAGCCCCATCCCCTCAGCGCGGAACAAAGCCGGGTCCCCCGAGCTTCCTCAGCGGGGCGGCCCCCCGGGCACCGCCGGGACACGTGGGACGCGGCCATCCCACAGAAGGACATCCTTAGCTGTTATATCCAAAAAAACACACGAGGAAGGAAACTTACATGTTGGGAGAGGCGGGCAGGCGCCACAAAGGGTTAACGGAGCAGCTGCCCGGCGGGGAGCATTTGCATGCCATTACATCATGCAAACCTACATTCCTGCATTGACAGAGCAAGTCCAAAATATGCCTTTTGCGGTTGTTGGATCCCCCCGCTCCCCTCCGCCCCGTTCCCTCAACAGCACGGAGCAGAGAGCGCTCCCTGTAAACTCATGGCTTGCCGATATTCCCTCTCCTCCTTTGTTGTGAACGCATTTTAGGTGTGTTAAGTTTAAATTGCACAACAGAGAAGTTTAACGACAGAGCGTTCCCGAAGGTAAGTGACTCCCAAGCCCAGACTCACGTTTCCCGCTTTCATTCAAGGAGTTTAGACTCGTTTCCATTCACTAAACTCAGGAAACCACAGGCGAGCTCTGGTTTTAAACTAACAATCAAGTCTAAAAATACCCCTTCAGCTACTGCTTTGCAAACGGCAAACAAACAGACCAACTTTCTCCTCCAGCCCAGCAACAACCAGCATTTTAAGCCGCAGTTAAAAAGCTAAAATGTTCACAATACACCAGAAAGCATTCAAAAACCCGAAACAGAAACATCATACATCAAGTGAAACTTTAAAACGTCTTACTGTTTTGGAAAGCCATTTTCACCAGCCTGGTTTTTAAGATTTTTTTCCCTGGTGTTTCCAAGAATTCCTATTAGTCCTATTAGTCCTTAAGCAGTGATTTAGACTTAATCTCCAAACCAGCACAAGCAAACTAATCCCTGTGGGTCATATTCGCTTTCCACACAACAACTGAGATCTTCTTAACATCTTGATCTCTTCGTATGTATTTTAGGGCATGTGCATCTTTGTCCTCTCAACTCAGATTAAAGTTCTTTGCAAATATGAAACAAAACGAAAAATAATAAGGTAAAAAAATTAAAAAACCCTTTTTAATCACTCTGCAGACATCCCTTTAAAGCTTCTGCTGATTGGATTACAGCCTCCCTTGGCAAGCCTCTTGAATAGTGACATAAATGCAGGCACTCCAGTTATTTGTATGTAAATAGGGGTGCTGCGAGGGTGTAGTTTTTCTGTAACTTGATGCCGGAGCTGAGCAGGGAGCGCGGGGCTGCGGGGCAGGCGCTGCCTCCGCCCGCCCTCCCCGGCCGGGGCCGGCGCCTCCCCGCGCCCACACCCGGCCGTTCCGCTGCCCCGGGGGCTGGGGGAGCCGAGCCTCAGCACATCCCCCCCGCCCTCGGCACGGGGGGCTCGTGTCCAGGGAGAAAGCCGCAGCGAAGCCTGGGAGGCGAGGAAGCGGCCGGGCTAGGCGAGAGATCCGCGCAACTTTCAGCAGCCACGAACTGCGCCACTAAATTTGGGAATTTATGCCCTTACAATACCTGAAGACAAACCCTACGCCACTGTAAGGAGCAGAGGAGATATTTTCTTTAAGAGCATCGTTTGTCAAAGGCAAGGAGAATGATAAAAACCCCCATTCAGTCGAGCTGTAAAATACATTAGATGTTATCCTGCTCTGCAGCTAATCCAGCCGAGGCAGGATTACTCTGATGAAATGCTCTCATCAAAGGAAAAAGCTGCATCTAGGAGTGGTAATTTCAAAGAATTCCAGACATTGTTTTGTGATCGTGGGAGGCTGGAGCAAAATGGGTGGTGCACGTTTCAGCAATCCCACTCTGTTTAATTAGGTGCTGCAGCCTAATCCTCTGCGCTTCAGGTAGCAGTGAGCACAGTGTTTGCTCACAGCACACGGAATTCCTGCAGAGAGAGTCCCACGGAAGAGTGAAGACAAAAGTCATCTCTGAACGCAAACAATAGAGAAATGCCCAACAATGAGGCACCGATGAGAAAACATCAAAAGATACTACACTGCTTTGCTGCCTCTGCCATTCTTCCCTTCCTAATAGGCCACGTGTTGAAGAAAGGTGATGTCCCTGCTAACAGTGGGTAAACACAGCTATCACAAGGAGAGGAAACAGCTCAAAGTCCAGGCAAAAACCGAAGCAGTAGGTCAAAGCAGGGGCCCATCAGTTCCAGCGTGCCCTGTCTCTGAGAGCAGCCAATTTCACAGGAGAGTAGGGGAACACGGACCAGCAGAAGTACTCCAGGACATTTTTCTAGCTGGCACTGACATGAGAGCACATATTTTGTAAACCTGAAGGAGGTTTGTATAGTCATGAACAGGTTTGGGTTTTTTTTTTTCCTTTTTTAAATCCTTCCAGTTACACTTTGAATTAGTGTAAAATTTTTATGCTCCCCGCACCAAGGACCTGTGCAAGGAGCCATAAAAGTCAACTGCAAGAGGAGCAGCCCTTTCAAGCTGGATCTGTCTCCTGCTGACCCCTATTTTTAGACTTTTGGAGAGCAGCAAGCATTGCTGCTCACTTTACCACCCATTATATGTTCTAGCCTCACACAATTTGTTTGGTTTTATTTTCTAGGATAGAAGGTTCTACCATTTTTACTCTTTTCTCCCCAAGAATCTTTTTTCTTACCTCTTATCACCTTTCTCATCCCAAGTTTTCCCCGTTTTTCTGGTCCCCCAGCATGTCTCCTACAGCTGGTAATTGAAGGAGCACAGGATAGGTGTTCTTTTTAGAGGCCAGTGAGAAATACAGGCTCTCTGGCAGCAGGAGAGAAGGCATCATGTGGCTTGGGAAAAGTCCCAGACAAAATTTAATCATAGGCTGGGATCCAGATGAGCATTTGTCAGTTGGCTTTGCTAAAGATACCTGAGGATTTTGCCACTCCTTCATCACAGCCTGTCCAGAGCTGTCTCGATGGCAGAAGAGGTAGAGCCACAGGGAAAAGGAAGATGTTTCAAGTTGTAGCCAAGATTTTAGTTTCAAAAAGTATGGAGAAAAGCCAATACCAAACCACTGAAACTTTTATGAACCTGTGAAATTTTTATGGAGCCAAAGAAACTCTGAACACTGAGATTCAAAACATAATAAATTAACCCATCCTAAAATGACCAATAACATATTTTCATGCACAATGATGTTCTGACCTGTCTTAAATGCACTTAAACTGTTGTATCTTAGCACCTACTCAGGCATTCGGCAATGTGCATTCATGTTCTGTCAGGACATCTGTCTAATCTTCCAGGGATTGATTAGCATAATACTTATTCTTGCTGAGGTAGGCATCTCCATTAAATAGGTTTCAAACAGTGTCCTGGTTTACACCCAGAAGTTAGTTATCTACTGAAAGCCAAATTAAAAAAAAAAATAAAATTAAAAGCTCAAGAATAATGTCAAAACTCTTCACACTGATTGGGTTTATGGACTGCATTCTTTTTTGCCCTTCACTGCTCACATCTCTCTCCTCTGTGTATCAGCTCCCATGGCTTGCTGTCACTTCTGTCTGGGACAGCAGCAGCAGCTTTAGTGAGGGCTGTAGTGACAGGGCTGCAGCTCCCTGCAGCAGACAAAAGCTCCTGCAGCTGCCCAGAGGGATGCTGAGAGGATGAGCATGCGCTGCAGATGAGGGGATTCCTTCCAGGCCTCCTGAAGACAACTGGGTTTGAACTTTACCACGGTTGAGCCCTGCTCCCCTCCAGCCCCACGGCCACGGGTACAGGGCTGGGAATCCCAGCTGCACAGGGAGCCAGCTCCCAGCTGGAGATGGCGACAGGAAACAGCAAGTTCTCCCAGTCTCAGTTTCACATTTATAAGATTTTCAGTTACACTTGTAAGTTTCACATTTGTAAGATTTGCAATCTCTTTAAAAATAAAAGCACAGCACACGCTCAGTGTGCGTTAGAATTGCTCTTCTACAGACTCTGCTGTGTATGAAGGTGAGCCCTCATTTCTCTTCCCCACAAATTCATGTTCACATCTTTCAAAAAAACACCATTTCTTTTTTGTGGTGTAGCAATTTCCCAGCACTTAACCTCATTTGGGCAGATTTGCCAGAGTAGTCTAGGAAAAAGCATAAAAAATCTCTCTTCTCAACCAGTTTGACTCCAAACCAAACTGTCCTCAGCAGGGAAGAGAAATTACACAATTCCCATGTAAATACTTATTTAGTGGGCACAGCAAGACATAAAACACAAGGAAATGGTTTCCTGACATTTGTCCCCTGAGTCTCTACTTTCCATGTCTTCAGTTTCTCTTGTGAAAGAAACCTTGAGGGTTGTGGCTCATTGAGAAGCCATTCAACAAGTCTGTCTCACTGAAGAGTTTTGGCTGATGACATGAACACCAGCCAAGTGAGGGAGAGCTTGGATTTGTTTGCTAAATTTGTGAGTTTCTCCCACTTGGAAATCAGCTCCCTGGCTCTGAGATTTGACAGAGTGCCTTACCATCTTGAACAGATTTGTTTCAACTGGTGTAAGTGGATGCACTGTACATAAATACCCCACTAACACTGAGGAGTTTCAGGGGTGGGCATCACTGAGCTGTCTCTACCGATATGCAAGTCAGGGAAGAGACACAGCCAGTGGTTGTCACCTCAAAGCCTGTAATTCATCACAAGCCTTGCAAAACACCTGTTATCTGATTTATGAGCTCCCTTTCAGTGCTGGGTTTGGAAAAGACCCTGTCATCACAGTATCATAGAACGGCCTGGGTTGTAAGAGACCTTAAAGATCATCCTGTTCCAACTCTGCTGCCATGGGCAGGAACACCTGCTACTAGACCAGGCTGTTCCAAGCTATGTCCAGCCTGGCCTTGAACACTTTCAGGGATGGAGCATCCACATCTTCACTGGGAAACCTGTTCCAGTTCCTCACCACTCTCATGGTGAACAACTTCTTCCTAATATTGAATCTAAACCTACCCTCTTTCAGTCTAAATCCATTTCCCTTGTCCTGTCACTACACACCCTTGTAAAAAGTCCCTCTCAAACTTTCCTATAGGTCCCATTTAGGTACTGGAAGATGCTCTAAGGCCTCCCTGGAAACTTCTCCAGGATAAACAACCCCAACTCCCTCAGCCTGGCTTCACAGGAGAGGTGCTCTAGCCCTCTGATCATCTCTGTGGCCTCTTCTGGACTTGCTCCAACAGCTCCATGGCTTCCCACATTGGGAACCCATTGCAGCACTCCAGGTGGGGTCTCAGGAGAGCTGCCCATGGTGCTTTGGATGCAGCCCAGGACTGGATATTCCTGGGCTGCATGTGCACATTGCCAGGTAACACTAAGCTTCTCTTTCACCAACAGCCTCAAGTCCTCCTCCTCGGGGCAATTCCCAATCCATTCTCCACCCAGCCTGTATTTATGCTTGGGATTGCCCTGATCTTGATGCTGGACCTTGCACTTGGCCTTGCTGACCACCATGAGTTTCACATGGTCGCACCTCTCCAGCCTGTCCAGGTCTGTCTGGGGGGCATCCCCTCCCTCCAGCGTGTCACCCACACCACACAGCTGGGTGTCATCAGCAAACCTGCAGAGGGTGCACTGATCCCACCGTCCATGTTGCCAACAAAGATGTGAAATGGCACCAGCTCCAACACCAGTCCCTGAGGAATGGCACAAATCAGTGGTCTCCACTTGGACACTGAGTCTTTGAACACAACTCTGAGTGCCCCATCCAGCCAATTCCTTAGCCACCATCCTTAGCTGTCCATTTATCACACCTCTCTCTCCAGTTTAGACACAAGGATGCAGAGCAGGACTGTTTATATATAAATGAGTCTCTCAGCTCCCCTGGCAGGTGCAGAATACAGTCTGCAATATGCAGCGAATCATATTACCTGCATTCCTACTTGTTGGTTTGGTCTTTGTGAGTTAGTGACTGGAAAAGCCTTTCATAGATTTGACTTTAAAAATGACCCCATACATTACAATTGCCATCTTTAGTTCCAGCACCCAGGCTCCCCACAGGGTGTTTCTCGTCTGTACCTCGCTGTGCAGTGGGACACAGCAAGTTCCTGCCCTGTTATCTCACACTTTTATGCATCAGTGTTCCTGTCAGCTGAAACAATGTAGCATTTTGAGCAGGACAATGGCCTAGGAGAGCTATTTGGAAAACATGTAAGTATGGTAAGAACATGATCCATTTGGAACTGCAGAGCTGGGAACACAATGACAGATGGGAAACAAACCAAAAGCCTCAATGCATGAATTAAACAAGAGCTGCACACAAAGAACTGAAATATCTTTTACACCTTGCTGCTTGAATGGTACAAAAATCAAAAGTAAATACATCAATAGGGATGAAGAAAGAGAGACTGGCTAAAGAAAAACAAGAAAATTGAGCACAGTCACTTGTTTTTTAAAAAAACCAAGTACTTCCTTCTTTCTGCCATTGACTTCCACTACCAGCCATTTCTTCCAAAGTGTTTTGATATTTTACCCTCTTGTCCAGGATTTCATTCTTCAATTAAAACAATAAAACAGTTATTCACTTTATAGAAGCAGCTGAAGAATTATTATTCCAGGAAAGTGAAAGTAATTTGATCAAAAAATCATAAGAAATTCAGAAAAAAAAGTTAGAGGATTATCAGCAATAGCTCAAAGAATTTTTGAAAGCGCTCTTAATTGTAAAGCAGAAGTTATTGTTAGTGGGATAATAAGAATTATCTGAAAGGATTAGTTTTCAGACAGATGAAATAAAAGGAAGAGACTGAAGTTAAATATCAGTGCAATACAAAAATGCACAAATACCTTCTTCAACATCTGACAAATATTCAGCATCACTGAGTATTTCAGGGGCATTGGCTTTACGAACTGCATGATTTAAATAAACAAAATAATTAAAAAAGCACATACTATCGATGCGTCAACAAAATCAATGTACAACAATAACAAATGTGCAATGACCATACCCAACTAATAATGTGTGTTAGTCCTGGGTTTTTTAAACAGACATTTCTTACAACCACAAAGAGTGAAAAAAAATTTAAAAATTTTTAATACCTTCATCATCAGACATATCAAGAACTTCATTCATGGTTTCGGGTACATTCATTTTGTGCTTTTCTGTAACAGTCTGTAAAAGAAAAAATGTAATTTTAGAGTGCAGGCATAATTTTTCTTAAAGTTCTAGTTATTCTTAAAACTAAATGCAAGATATTATTTTTATCTGCAGTTAGAAAAACACAATTTTTTAGCTTTTTATTCACTTTTTATTTTAAAGATGCATTGGACCATATATTAAAAAGACGACAAAAATAGGCAATATCGTGTTTGTTTTTTAAACTGTGTTCATACTGTCATAGCAGAAAAAGCAGGGGCAGAAAACTGGGATTATGATATCAGAAGAAGAATAACATATACTGAAATGGACTTAATTTTGGGGGGTTTAATATGAACTCTAGGTAGTCATCTAAATTTTGAGCAAGGAATACATCATCTCTAATAAAACCAAACTTTCTGAGGGAGGTATTTCTCCTTTGACATCAGAAGAATTCTGCAGTTTGGGAGCAGCTGAACCTATGTGAATTTTTTTCAGAGGTGGCTCACAATGAATTGTGTGTTTTTCCCACAAATAAGAACAGCTGTAACACATGCAGGCTAAATGATACCTTGAAGGGCTTTGTGCATGAAAGACACTCAGAAGTGGTTGCATGATTTTCATCCCAATGTTTATATTGATTCAGGCTCAAAGACCAATATGAAGAAAAATAAAAGCAGGAAAAAAAGAGTTCTGAATGCACCTGAAATCTGTTCGTAGGATACCTGTATCCCATGAATGACATACACATGCACTTTTAATTTCCAGCTGGGGTACAGCACAACAACCACCACTGGTAGAGGTTTGGGTCAGACAAGAGCTTCTGCAGAGATACCATTCAAGGAGTGCAGTGGAATTAAAAGCAAAACCAACCAAAACAAAACCCAAACAAAACCCTCTCCCATCTTTATGGGAGTTTTGGATGGTATTTTTTTTTAACCACCATTACCTCTCATGCTTCATATGAAAATAATAAATCATTACAAAGTTCAGGAGGGGCAAAGTAGCCTTTTCCATTTTCACTTATTTTAAAAGATTTCAGTTTTTCTCTGGCTTTATGACTATTCACTAGGCATTTCATGTTTCTTAGGCTACTGTCATCACTTGATATAGGCAGGAGAGTTATAAGAGCTAAACTCCTCCATGCCCAAACATTACAAAACCTACTAAAAGCCTCATGCAATTCATTTTGTGGGAATTACTTGCAAAGCTTTTTAACACATTGTAAACCAGCAAAATCACTGGGCTTTTTTCAGGTACTACTGGATTTTTTTTTAAATTGGTGTTTGAGCAAAAATTATAGTAAAATTAGTATGTTCATCTCTGATGCCTTTAAATTCAGCTTTGGGAGTTGTTTAGCTACAAGCCTCAAAATATAAGTCTCAGCAATCAAACTGAATTTTTAAGACCCGCAACTGTAAATCAGATTTCACATCTAGACTTCCAAGATCTCAAAATGACACACTGATAAGTAGCATATTCTGATTTTAGTGGAAGTTATTTCTGGGCTTCTCTTGATAGTAGGTGTTTGAAGTTGTATAGGTCTTTCAGCATTTAACATTACCTCCAGCACAATTCAGAGCTCTCTACCCTTCATCTATTGAAGATAAATGGTCAGTCACTTCATGCACCACAAACACCCCCAGCTTCTTGGTTCTAAAATCCAAGAACAACCTTGCAATATTGAGAGTTTTTAGCGTAAATGTGTGGTTTTCCTGCAGCTACCTAATTGAATAGTAGGTAGTCATTCAAGTTTTGCTATCCTGTATAGTATTCTCCATCAAATTTTTCTCTGTGGAAAAATGTTTTGGAACCTTTCTGAAGAGAAATTTGTTCCTGAGAAAACACAGATAAAATGTGTAAAGAAAAAAAATAAATCAGTATTACTTTCTAGCATATTCCTTTATATCTTGTTGTTCTGAAGTTTATCTTTTGTGTGGTGGATTTTCTGTAACCACACTGAAACCACAGCCAGGAACGTCATAGGAGGAAAAGGTGCATGCAGTAACAGACCTAAAAATCTGCCTGTCATCCCAAAAGCTCATCATATTGTAACCACCTGCTTGCACAGATGGACCACACAAAGTGGTGATGACAAAACATAGAATGCACACGGTAACTGTTTTCCACCCCTGATATGTCTAAAAGCACATACATGTGCATTTTACCTTTTTTATCACAAAAACAAAAATAGTTGCTGAAAGAAAAAAGCAAATTTGGAGCCAATATTCTGAATTTATATTCTTCAGGCCCAATGTGGGCTTTATTACTATGGTAATGCACGGAGGCACACCTTGCCTCAGAGAACTGTTTTCTTCAGAGTGCAATTTGGCAAAACATTAGTGAACAAAAGGTCCTTCTGAGAAATATTCTGGATTCTGTGAATTTTTCTGACAGCAGGTAATATTTGACCATCGCTAGTCCCTTGAGTGTCTCCTGGCTAATGCTTCCTGAGAGGCAGGACAGACAAGCTGGAGTTCACATGCACATCAGGGAATGGATATTTGGGTTGCAGGGGCAGACTGTGGCTGCCTGCAGAATACAGCCTTTCACCATCCCATGGAAGGAGCCAGAAACCACACAAGGAGGCGCTTTCAAGTAAATTCCAACCATTTTTTTATGTTGGAATGGGTTCTCTTAGGTCAAATTCACGCCATTAAACACCAGACCATTGGGAAATGCTCTAAAATGAGGGCAGCAGCTCCTGTTTACACAAGCCTGTAGGAACATCTTCTCAGCTACAAAATTGTTCCCTAAACAACAAGATGTGTGGACAAACATTGTGTGGAGAAACACTGCAGCTATGACCAGTCCTTTACACTGGTCATTTTCTGCTCAGTTGGTGCTCTTTCTGTGTACATCCTCATAGTGTCTACTGCCTTAAAAATAGATAGCTCATGTTTCACTTAATATCAACTTTAAACTGCTATAAGGAAATAGGTGACTGGAATCTCGGTAGTCATGTAACTAAACAAAGTTTACTTATAGTCATAATCTGGCTTTGGAAAAATCCTTCCATTCCTTACTGAACCAAACTGTACTTACAATTGTAGTCATGGTCTCTTCTGTCACCACCTTCAGTGTGTCAACAACTGAAATGTAGCCAAGTCTCTTAGCAATGGCGAGGGCAGTATTTCCATTCTAGCAATTGAAACGTTGTAACAGAGGTTGAATGTTAGCAAGGGGAAGTGTAGGAACCGCTGGTTAATTACAGAAGAATGTAAAAAAAAATAAATTTACATTTTCTGATGGAAACAAATATTTGGGTAGTAGGATATATAAGTGGGATGAAATGGGATGAAAATGAAGAGGTTTTCAGATGTTGTTCTGTTTCTGGAAGAGATGATGGTGCAGAGGATATGGGGGTAATGGGAATAGGCTTCCTCTGCTCTTTTCCTGTCCCACCACGCACATTTTCCAGGGCAGCACTTACCACAGTGAGCTCGTTGGGCGCGGCGCCGTGCTGGAGCAGCACGTTGATGATGTGCGTGTGCCCCTGCTGCGCTGCCTGGTGCAGCGGCGTGTACCCGTTCTGTAGGCACAAGGAACAGCAAAGGCGAGGCTGCGGTGGGCACAGAGCACACAGCAGCCTCCAGGGGCGAGCAGGGGGAGCTGGGACACTCACCTTCGTTTTGGCATTAACTTTTGCAGAATGTTGCAGAAGGAAGTTCACGATTTTTATGTTTCCGTAGTGGCAGCCGACGTGCAAAGGAGTGTATCCCATCTAGAATGAACAGCAGCAGTTAGTAAATGTGAATATCCCATGTGTGTCCTGTTTAAAAAAAAAAATCAGAAAAAAGCAAACAGGCATGAAACAGGAAAAATTCCATTGAGCTTTACTTCTTTGGACAATGTGAGAAATCCTGCTTGGAAAAAACCACACTTCTCGCGAAAGTCAATTAAAGTGCTCAGTGAGTACTTCCACCAGCTCCCTCAGTCCCTTCAGCTGGATCCCATCTGAGCCCACAGAAGTGTGTGTGGCTCTAGGTGGTGTAGCAGGTCACTGACCATTTCCCCTTGGATTGTGGAGGCTTCTTTCTGCTCCCCATCCTTTTCTTCCAGCTCAGGGGCCTGGGTACCTGGAGAACAACTGATCTTACTATTAAGACTAAGGTAAAGATGTCATTAAGTACCTCAGCCTTTTCCTTATCCTTTGCCAATACACTTTGGCCACAGCCAATAAAGGAGGGAGACTCTCAGCCCTCCTTGTTTTGCTACTGTATTCATAGAAATGGTTTTTTTCTGTTGTCTTTTACAGCAGTAGACAGATTAAGTTCTAGCTGGACTTCATCCCTTCTAATTTTCATCCTGCACAACCTCACAATATCCTTGCAGTCCTTGTGAGTTGTAAGTACCTCTCTTCCAAAGGTCATAAACTGTTTGTTTTTTTTTTTTCCCCCAAGTTCCAGCCAAAAATCTCTGTTCAGCCAGACCAGTCCTTCTTCCCTGCCAGCTCATCTTTTGGCACACGGGAATGACCTGCTTCCACACCTTTGAGATTGCCTTCTTTAAGTACATCCATTCTTCCTGGATTCCTTATCCCCTCAGGACAGCCTCCCAAGGGATTCTCTTGACCAGTCTCCCAAACCGGTCAAAATCTCCCTTTGGAAGGTGACAGTTCTGCTGACCTCCCTTCTTCTCCAAGAAACAAGAACTATAATTTTGGGAGCACTGTGCCCAAGACAGGCTCTGACTATCAGCTCACCCCCCCGCTCCTACTCTGTTACAAACACAGGTCCTGCAGGAGCCTTTCCCAGTTGACTCCCTCACCAGGAAGTTTTCTTCCACACACTCCAGGAACCTGCTAAACTGTTCCCTCTCTGCTGTGTTGTACTTCCAGCAGACATCTGGTAAGCTGAAGCCCTCCAGGACAACAAGGGCCATGGATTGTGAGATTTCTCCCAGCTGCTCAGAAAATGTTTCATCTGGCTCTGCATCCTGGTTGGATGATCTGTAACAGACTCACACCATGATATCTGCCTTGGCCTTCCCTAGTTCTTACCTATAAATGATCTGGATGGAGCTAGATCCAAAAGCCAACCTTCTGGGTAGAAACACTGAAAGATGGGCTGGTCCTAGCAGTGTTTAAAGGTGAAAAAAATGCCTTTGCTTTTCTGCTCTGAAACTAAAAACCTGGTGCACAAAAGGCAGAAGCGCACAGTTCATATCGGCAGCATGTCATCCTGCTTTTTAACATCCATGTGAGTGAGGTGTGCTCACATCAGACAACTTGGTCAAAAGCGCCAAGGAGACAAGTCCAAGGTCAGCCTGGGGTTCAGGAGCCAGCACTACACATGTTCAAACCATCGAGTGAAAGCTGCTCAGGAGAAAGAAAGAGAAAACCTCTGATGTGAGCTATTACCACTAGAAGGAAGCCTCAAGCATCCATTGCCTTAGATACATAGGTTTTTTTCATGTCACATTGCCTCTGATATTACTTCACACAAGGTTACCTAATGTCAGTTGTATTAACACATGCTAAGAGATAGTAGCTATGACAGTTACTTTAAATTAGGGTGTGTCATTCGTTCCTAGTTAATGATATACCCTTTGCCATCTAAAGAAACTACTAACTTTGACAATCAGGATGAGTTAATCAGTGCCAGAAACAGCACTGAATCAAAATTCCATTGGCATCAGCAGAATGAAACTTTCTGCTGATTTATGTGGACATTGGATCACATGCCAAATGACTACAAGTAACTTTTCCTGCACAGAATAATAGCCCACAGTGGTAAGAGCCAGAGCAGTAGCTTAAATGTAATCATGATCTGAACACATGGATCTCATCTTACAGATATTGTTAGTTTAGGGTTGGCCAAATAACTTCTTGCTCCTAGGAGTGCCTGGAGTCTGACTCTGACAGGGCTCCCTGGGCTGTCCAGAGTCTTGATTCTTCATCAGAATGATGACTCACAGCCACGTACCTCAAACACAGCTTCTACAGCCCCTGCCTCGACATGGGCCAAAGATAAACTCAGATTAAAGGATGGCCAAACTATCAAAACAGTTCAAAAAACAGTAAAAAGAAATAAGGCTGTGAGAATTCCTTCTACAAAGATCTTAATTCCCTTCTCCCCCTTCAAAATACAGGCCTCTTAACATGACCAGCAAGGTCAAAAAAAAAAAAAAAAAAAAAAAAAAACTCAGCAAAAAACCAACTGGAGGGATTAA